>JANJGN010003964.1:0-38305 GCA_026770705.1 Isurus oxyrinchus
CACCTCACCTCAACCCACCTCATCCCACCTCACCTCACCCCACCTCACCTCACCTCACCCCCACCCCACTCAACCTCACCCCACCTCACCCCACCTCACCCATCCTCACCCCCACCTCACCCCACACGTCCTCACCCCACCTCACCTCATCCCACCTCGCCCCACCTCACCCATCCTCACCCCCACCTCACCTCTCCTCACCTCACCCCACCTCACCTCTCCTCACCCCACCTCACCACACAGACCTCACCTCACCCCACCTCACCCCACTCCACCTCAACCCACCCCTCACCTCCCCTCACCTCACCCCAGCTCACCCCACCTCGCCCCACCTCACCTCACTCACAACCACCCCACCTCACCCAAACTCACCCCACCTCACCTCACCCCACCTCACCCCACCTCACCCCACCTCACCCCACCCCCACCTCACCTCACCCCACCTCACCCGACCCCTCCTCACCTCACCCCACCTCACCCCCACTTCACCCCACCTCAACCCTCCTCACCCCTCCTCACCTCACCCCATCCCTCCTCACCTCATCCCACCTCACCCCACCTCACCCCACCCAACCTCACCCGACCACAACTCACCCCACCTCTCCACACCTCAACTTACCCCACCTCACCGCACCCCTCCGCCCCCCCACCTTACCTCACCCCACCTTACCTCACCCCAACTCACCTCACCCCACCTCACCCCACCTCACCCCACCTCACCCCACCTCACCCCCACCTCACCTCACACCACCTCACCTCACCTCACCCCACCTCACCTCACCCCACCTCACCCCACCTCACCTCACACCACCTCACCTCACCCCCCCTCACCTCACCCCTCCTCTCTTAACCCCTCCTCACTACACCCCACCCCACCTCACCCCACCCCACCTCACCTCACCCCACCCCAGCCCACCTCAACCCACCCCTCACCCCACCTCTCCCCTCCTCTCCCCATCCCACCTCACCCCACCCACCTCACCTCACCTACCTCACCTCATCCCACTCCTCCTCACACCACCTCACCCTTCCTCACCCCTCCTCACCTCACCCCACCCCACCTCACCTCACACTTCCTCACCTCACACCACCTCACCTCACACCACCTGACCCCCACCTGACCCCACCTCAATCCACCTCACCTCAATCCACCTCACCTCAATCCACCTCACCTCAATCCACCTCACCTCAATCCACCTCACCTCTCCCCACTCACCCCACCTCACCTCACCTCACCCCCCCTCACCCCCACCCATCCTCACCCCACCTCACCCCACCCATCCTCACCCTACCTCACCCCACCCCACCTCGCCCCACCTCACCCCACCTCACCTCTCCTCACCTCTCCTCACCCCACCTCACCACACAGACCTCACCTCACCCCACCTCACCCCACCCCACCTCAACCCACCCCTCACCTCCCCTCACCCCACCCCACCACACAGATCTCACCCCACCTCACCCCACCCCACCTCAACCCACTCCTCACCTCCCCTCACTCAGCTCACCTCACCTCGCCCCACCTCACCTCACCTCACACCACCCCACCTCACCCCACCTCACCCCACCCAAACTCACCCCACCACACCCCACCCCACCTCACCTCACCCCTCACCTCACCCGACCCCTCCTCACCTCACCCCCACCTCATCCCACTTCACCCCACCTCAAACCTCCTCACCCCTCCTCACCTCACCCCACCCCTCCTCACCTCACCCCACCTCACCCCACCTCACCCCACCCCTCCTCACACCACCTCACCCCACCTTACCCCACCCAACCTCACCCGACCACAACTCACCCCACCTCTCCACACCTCAACTCAGCCCACCTCAACTCAGCCCACCTCAACTCAGCCCACCTCAACTCAGCCCACCTCAACTCAGCCCACCTCAACTCAGCCCACCCCACCTCAAGTCACCCCACCTCAAGTCACCCCACCTCACCCCTCCTCACTTCATCCCACCCCACCTCACCTCACACCACCTCACCCCACCTCACCTCACACCACCTCACCCCACCTCACCACACCCCACCTCACTTCACCCCACCTCACCTCACCCCACCTCACCTCACCCCACCTCACCTCACCCACCTCAACTCACACCACCTCACCCCACCTCACCTCACCCCACCTCACCCCCACCTCACCCCACCTCACCCCACCTCACCTCTCCCCACCTCTCCCCACCTCACCTCTCCCCACTTCACCTCTCCCCACTTCACCTCTCCCCACTTCACTTCTCCCCACTTCACCTCTCCCCACTTCACCTCTCCCCAACTCACCTCTCCCCACCTCACCTCTCCCCACCTCACCTCTCCCCACTTCACCTCACCACACCCCACCTCACCCAGGCGCACCCCACCTCACCCCACCCTCACCGCACCTCACCTACATCACCCCACCTCACTCCTCAACTCATCCCACCCCTCCTCACCTCATCCCACCCCACCTCACCCCACCACAACTCACCCCACCTCACCTCACCCGACCCACCTCACCCCACCCCACCTCACCCCACCCCCACCTCAACCCACCGCACACCTCCCCTCACCTCACCCACCTCAACTCACCCCACCTCACCGCACCCCTCCGCCCCCCACCTTACCTCACCCCACCTCACCTCACCCCCCCTCACCCCACCTCGCCCCACCTCGCCCCACCTCGCCCCACCTCGCCCCACCCCACCTCACCCCACCCAAACTCACCCCACCTCACCCCACCTCACCCCACCCCACCTCACCTCACCCCACCTCACCCCACCTCACCCCACCCTTCCTCACCTCACCCCACCTCACCCCACCTCACCCAACCCCTCCTCACCCCACCTCACCCCACCCAAACTCACCAGACCCCCAACTCACCCCACCTCACCCCACCTCACCCCACCCCACCTCACCTCACCTCACCCCACCTCACCCGACCCCTCCTCACCTCACCCCACCTCAACCCTCCTCACCCCTCCTCACCTCACCCCACCCTTCCTCACCTCACCCCACCTCACCCCACCTCACCCAACCCCTCCTCACCCCACCTCACCCCACCCAAACTCACCAGACCCCAACTCACCCCACCTCTCCACACCTCAACTCAGCCCACCTCACATCACCCCACCTCACATCACCCCACCTCACCTCAATCCAACTCACTTCACCCCACCTCACCCCACTCCCACCTCACCCCACCTCACCCCTCCTCTCCCCACCTCACCCCCTCACCCCCACCCCACCTCACCCCCACCCCACCACATCTCACCACAACTCACCACACCTCACCTCACCCACTCACCTCACCTCACCCCACCTACCTCACACCCACCTACCTCACACCACCTACCTCACCCCACCCCACCCCACCTCACCCCTCCCACCGCACCCCACCTCACCTCACCCCACCACAACTCACCCCCACCTCACCTCACCCCACTCCACCTCACCCCACCTCACCCCTCCTCTCCCCACCTCACACCCCTCACCCCACACCACCTCACCCCACCCCCACCTCACCCCACCCCACTTCACCCCACCCCACTTCACCCCACCCCCACTTCACCCCACCCCACCTCACCCCAACCCGTCCTCACCTCACCTCAACCCTCCTCACCCCACCTCACCTCACCCCATCTCACCTCACCCCACCTCACCCCACCCCACCTCACCTCACCCCAACTCACCTCACCCCACCTCACTCAACCTCACCTCACCCCACCTGACCCCACCTCACCTCACCACACATCACCTCACACCACCTAATCCAAACTCACCCCACCTTTCCTCACCTCACCTCACCCCCACCCCACCTCACTCGACCTCTCCTCACCTCACCCCTCCTCACCTCACCCCTCCTCACCTCACCCCTCCTCACCTCACCCCTCCTCACCTCACCCCTCCTCACCTCACCCCTCCTCACCTCACCCCTCCTCACCTCACCCCTCCTCACCTCACCCCTCCTCACCTCACCCCTCCTCACCTCACCCCTCCTCACCTCACCCCTCCTCACCTCACCCCTCCTCACCTCACCCCTCCTCACCTCACCCCACCTCACCTCACCCCAACTCACCTCACCCCAACTCACCTCACCCCAACTCACCTCGCCCCACCACACCCCTCTTCACCCCCACATTACCTCACCCACCTCAACTCACCCCACCTAACCTCACCTCACTCCAGCTCACCACACCTCACCCCTCCTCATCCCACTTTACCTCACCCAACCTCACCTCACCCCCACCTCACCGCACCCACCTCACCCCACCCTACCACACCTCATCTCACCCCTCCTCACCCCTCCTCACCTCACCCCACCTTAACTCACCCCACCCCACCCAACCTCACCCCACCTCAGCTCAGCTCACCTCACCTCACCCCACCTCACCCCAGCCCTCCTCACCTCACCTCAACCCACCTCACCCCACCTCACCTCACCCCACCTCACCCCACCCCACTCAACCTCACCCCACCTCACCACTCCCCCACCTCACCTCACCTCACCACACACCACCTCACCTCACCTCACACCACCTGACCCCACCTCACCTCAACACACCCCACCTCACCTCACCCCACCTCACCTCAACCCACCCGACCCACCTCAACCCACCGCACACCTCCCCTCACCTCACCCACCTCAACTCACCCCACCTCACCGCACCCCTCCGCCCCCCACCTCACCTCACCCCTCCTCACCTCACCCCTCCTCACCTCACCCCTCCTCACCTCACCCCCTCCTCACCTCACCCCTCCTCACCTCACCCCTCCTCACCTCACCCCTCCTCACCTCACCCCTCCTCACCTCACCTCTCCTCACCTCACCCCTCCTCACCTCACCCCTCCTCACCTCACACCTCCTCACCTCACACCTCCTCACCTCACACCTCCTCACCTCACACCTCCTCACCTCACCCCACCCCACCTCACCTCACCCCACCCCAGCCCACCTCACCCCACCCCTCACCCCACCTCTCCCCACCTCTCCCCATCCCACCTCACCCCACCCACCTCACCTCACCTCATCCCACTCCTCCTCACCCTTCCTCACCTCACCTCACACCACCTCACCCCTCCTCACCTCACCCCACCCCACCTCACCTCACACCACCTCACCTCACACCACCTCACCTCACACCACCTCACCTCACCTCACCCCCACCTGACCACTCCCCACCTCACCTCACCTCACCACACATCACCTCACCTCACCTTACACCACCTGACCACACCTCACCTCAACACACCCCACCTCACCTCACCCCACCTCACCTCACCCCACCCGACCCACCTCACCCCACCCCACCTCAACCCACCGCACACCTCCCCTCACCTCACCCACCTCAACTCACCCCACCTCACCGCACCCCTCCGCCCCCCACCTTACCTCACCCCACCTCACCCCACCTCACCTCACCCCTCCTCACCTCACCCCTCCTCACCTCACCCCTCCTCACCTCACCCCTCCTCACCTCACCCCTCCTCACCTCACCCCTCCTCACCTCACCCCTCCTCACCTCACCCCTCCTCACCTCACCCCTCCTCACCTCACCCCTCCTCACCTCACCCCTCCTCACCTCACCCCTCCTCACCTCACACCTCCTCACCTCACCCCTCCTCACCTCACCCCTCCTCACCTCACCCCTCCTCACCTCACCCCCTCCTCACCTCACCCCCACCCCACCTCACCTCACCCCTCCCCAGCCCACATCACCCCACCCCCTCACCCCACCTCTCCCCACCTCTCCCCCATCCCACCTCACCCCACCCACCTCACCTCACCTACCTCACCTCATCCCACTCCTCCTCACCCCACCTCACCCTTCCTCACCCCACCTCACACCCACCTCACCCCTCCTCACCTCACCCCACCCCACCTCACCTCACACCACCTCACCTCACACCACCTCACCTCACACCACCTCACCTCACACCACCTCACCTCACACCACCTCACCTCACACCACCTCACCTCACACCACCCCACCTGACCCCACCCCACCTGACCCCACCTCACCTCAATCCACCTCACCTCAATCCACCTCACCTCAATCCACCTCACCCCTCTCACCCCACCTCACCCCACCTCACCCCACCTCACCCATCCTCACCCCACCTCACCCCACCCCGTCCTCACCCCACCTCACCTCATCCCACCTCGCCCCACCTCACCCATCCTCACCCCACCTCACCTCTCCTCACCTCACCCCACCTCACCTCTCCTCACCCCACCTCACCACACAGACCTCACCTCACCCCACCTCACCCCACTCCACCTCAACCCACCCCTCACCTCCCCTCACCTCACCCCAGCTCACCCCACCTCGCCCCACCTCACCTCACTCACACCACCCCACCTCACCCAAACTCACCCCACCTCACCTCACCCCACCTCACCCCACCTCACCCCACCTCACCCCACCCCACATCACCTCACCCCACCTCACCCGACCCCCTCCTCACCTCACCCCACCTCACC
The DNA here is from genome assembly GCA_026770705.1 of Isurus oxyrinchus. Taxonomy (NCBI): domain Eukaryota; kingdom Metazoa; phylum Chordata; class Chondrichthyes; order Lamniformes; family Lamnidae; genus Isurus; species Isurus oxyrinchus. Next base: position 6,467 of record JANJGN010003964.1, read on the forward strand.
CCACTTCACCCCTCCTCAACCCTCCTCACCCCTCCTCACCTCACCCCATCCCTCCTCACCTCATCCCACCTCACCCCACCTCACCCCACCCAACCTCACCCGACCACAACTCACCCCACCTCTCCACACCTCAACTTACCCCACCTCACCGCACCCCTCCCGCCCCCCACCTTACCTCACCCCACCTTACCTCACCCCAACTCACCTCACCCCACCTCACCCCACCTCACCCCACCTCACCCCACCTCACCTCACACCACCCCACCTTACCTCACCCCACCTCACCTCACCCCACCTCACCCCACCTCACCTCACACCACCTCACCTCACCCCCCCTCACCTCACCCCCCCTCACCTCACCCCTCCTCTCTTAACCCCTCCTCACTTCACCCCACCCCACCTCACCCCACCCCACCTCACCTCACCCCACCCCAGCCCACCTCAACCCACCCCTCACCCCACCTCTCCCCTCCTCTCCCCATCCCACCTCACCCCACCCACCTCACCTCACCTACCTCACCTCATCCCACTCCTCCTCACACCACCTCACCCTTCCTCACCCCTCCTCACCTCACCCCACCCCACCTCACCTCACACTTCCTCACCTCACACTTCCTCACCTCACACCACCTCACCTCACACCACCTGACCCCACCTGACCCCACTCAATCCACCTCACCTCAATCCACCTCACCTCAATCCACCTCACCGCAATCCACCTCACCTCAATCCACCTCACCTCAATCCACCTCACCTCTCCCCACTCACCCCATCTCACCTCACCTCACCCCACCTCACCCCACCCATCCTCACCCCACCTCACCCCACCCATCCTCACCCTACCTCACCCCACCCCACCTCGCCCCACCTCACCCCACCTCACCTCTCCTCACCTCTCCTCACCCCACCTCACCACACAGACCTCACCTCACCCCACCTCACCCCACCCCACCTCAACCCACCCCTCACCTCCCCTCACCCCACCCCCACCTCACCACACAGATCTCACCCCACCTCACCCCACCCCCACCTCAACCCACTCCTCACCTCCCCTCACTCAGCTCACCTCACCTCGCCCCACCTCACCTCACCTCACACCACCCCCACCTCACCCCACCTCACCCCACCCAAACTCACCCCACCACAACCCCACCCCACCTCACCTCACCCCTCACCTCACCCGACCCCTCCTCACCTCACCCCCACCTCATCCCACTTCACCCCACCCCTCCTCACACCACCTCACCCCACCTTACCCCACCCAACCTCACCCGACCACAACTCACCCCACCTCTCCACACCTCAACTCAGCCCACCTCAACTCAGCCCACCTCAACTCAGCCCACCTCAACTCAGCCCACCTCAACTCAGCCCACCTCAACTCAGCCCACCCCACCTCACCCCTCCTCACTTCATCCCACCCCACCTCACCTCACACCACCTCACCCCACCTCACCTCACACCACCTCACCCCCAACCTCACCACACCCCACCTCACTTCACCCCCCACCTCACCTCACCCCACCTCACCTCACCCCCACCTCAACTCACCCCACCTCACCTCACCCCCACCTCACCTCACCTCACCTCACCCCACCTCACCCCACCTCACCTCTCCCCACCTCACCTCTCCCCACTTCACCTCTCCCCACTTCACCTCTCCCCACTTCACCTCTCCCCACTTCACCTCTCCCCACTTCACCTCGCCCCACTTCACCTCTCCCCACTTCACCTCTCCCCAACTCACCTCTCCCCAACTCACCTCTCCCCAACTCACCTCTCCCCACCTCACCTCTCCCCACTTCACCTCACCACACCCCACCTCACCCAGGCGCACCCCACCTCACCCCACCTCACCGCACCTCACCTACATCACCCCACCTCACCCCTCACCTCATCCCACCCCTCCTCACCTCATCCCACCCCACCTCACCCCACCACAACTGACCCCACCTCACCTCACCCGACCCACCTCACCCCACCCCACCTCACCCCACCCCACCTCAACCCACCGTACACCTCCCCTCACCTCACCCACCTCAACTCACCCCACCTCACCGCACCCCTCCGCCCCCCACCTTACCTCACCCCACCTCACCTCACCCCACCTCGGCCCACCTCGCCCCACCTCGCCCCACCTCGCCCCACCTCGCCCCACCCCACCTCGCCCCACCTTGCCCCACCCCACCTCACCCCACCCAAACTCACCCCACCTCACCCCACCTCACCCCACCCCACCTCACCTCACCCCACCTCACCCGACCCCTCCTCACCTCACCCCACCTCAACCCTCCTCACCCCTCCTCACCTCACCCCACCCTTCCTCACCTCACCCCACCTCACCCCACCTCACCCAACCCCTCCTCACCCCACCTCACCCCACCCAAACTCACCAGACCCCAACTCACCCCACCTCACCCCACCTCACCCCACCCCACCCTCACCTCACCTCACCTCACCCCACCTCACCCCGACCCCTCCTCACCTCACCCCACCTCAACCCTCCTCACCCCTCCTCACCTCACCCCACCCTTCCTCACCTCACCCCACCTCACCGCACCTCACCCAACCCCTCCTCACCCCACCTCACCCCACCCAAACTCACCAGACCCCCAACTCACCCCACCTCTCCACACCTCAACTCAGCCCACCTCACATCACCCCACCTCACATCACCCCACCTCACCTCAATCCAACTCACTTCACCCCACCTCACCCCACTCCACCCTCACCCCACCTCACCCCTCCTCTCCCCACCTCACCCCCTCACCCCACCCCACCTCACCCCACCCCACCACAACTCACCACAACTCACCACACCTCACCTCACCCCACCTCACCTCACCCCACCTACCTCACACCACCTACCTCACACCACCCCACCCCACCTCACCCCACCGCACCCCACCTCACCTCACCCCACCACAACTCACCCCACCTCACCTCACCCCACTCCACCTCACCCCACCTCACCCCTCCTCTCCCCACCTCACACCCCCTCACCCCACACCACCTCACCCCACCCCACCTCACCCCACCCCACTTCACCCCACCCCACTTCACCCCACCCCACCTCACCCCCACCCGTCCTCACCTCACCTCAACCCTCCTCACCCCACCTCACCTCACCCCACCTCACCCCACCCCACCTCACCTCACCCCCAACTCACCTCACCCCACCTCACTCAACCCTCACCTCACCCCACCTGACCCCACCCTCACCTCACCACACATCACCTCACACCACCTAATCCAAACTCACCCCACCTTTCCTCACCTCACCTCACCCCACCCCACCTCACTCGACCTCTCCTCACCTCACCCCTCCTTACCTCACCCCTCCTCACCTCACCCCTCCTCACCTCACCCCTCCTCACCTCACCCCTCCTCACCTCACCCCTCCTCACCTCACCCCACCCCACCTCACCCCACCTCACCTCACCCCAACTCACCTCACCCCAACTCACCTCACCCCAACTCACCTCACCCCAACTCACCTCACCCCACCCCAACTCACCTCACCCCACCACACCCCTCTTCACCCCACATTACCTCACCCACCTCAACTCACCCCACCTAACCTCACCTCACTCCAGCTCACCACACCTCACCCCTCCTCATCCCACTTTACCTCACCCAACCTCACCTCACCCCACCTCACCGCACCCACCTCACCCCACCCTACCACACCTCATCTCACCCCTCTTCACCCCTCCTCACCCCTCCTCACCTCACCCCACCTTAACTCACCCCACCCCACCCAACCTCACCCCACCTCAGCTCAGCTCACCTCACCTCACCCCACCTCACCCCCGCCCTCCTCACCTCACCTCAACCCACCTCACCCCACCTCACCTCACCCCACCTCACCTCACCCCACCCCACTCAACCTCACCCCACCTCACCCATCCTCACCCCACCTCACCCCACCCGTCCTCACCCCACCTCACCTCATCCCACCTCGCCCCACCTCACCCATCCTCACCCCACCTCACCTCTCCTCACCTCACCCCACCTCACCTCTCCTCACCCCACCTCACCACACAGACCTCACCTCACCCCACCTCACCCCACTCCACCTCAACCCACCCCTCACCTCCCCTCACCTCACCCCAGCTCACCCCACCTCGCCCCACCTCACCTCACTCACACCACCCCACCTCACCCAAACTCACCCCACCTCACCTCACCCCACCTCACCCCACCTCACCCCACCTCACCCCACCCCACCTCACCTCACCCCACCTCACCCGACCCCTCCTCACCTCACCCCACCTCACCCCACTTCACCCCACCTCAACCCTCCTCACCCCTCCTCACCTCACCCCATCCCTCCTCACCTCATCCCACCTCACCCCACCTCACCCCACCCAACCTCACCCGACCACAACTCACCCCACCTCTCCACACCTCAACTTACCCCACCTCACCGCACCCCTCCGCCCCCCACCTTACCTCACCCCACCTTACCTCACCCCAACTCACCTCACCCCACCTCACCCCACCTCACCCCACCTCACCCCACCTCACCTCACACCACCTCACCTCACCTCACCCCACCTCACCTCACCCCACCTCACCCCACCTCACCTCACACCACCTCACCTCACCCCCCCTCACCTCACCCCTCCTCTCTTAACCCCTCCTCACTACACCCCACCCCACCTCACCCCACCCCACCTCACCTCACCCCACCCCAGCCCACCTCAACCCACCCCTCACCCCACCTCTCCCCTCCTCTCCCCATCCCACCTCACCCCACCCACCTCACCTCACCTACCTCACCTCATCCCACTCCTCCTCACACCACCTCACCCTTCCTCACCCCTCCTCACCTCACCCCACCCCACCTCACACTTCCTCACCTCACACCACCTCACCTCACACCACCTGACCCCACCTCAATCCACCTCACCTCAATCCACCTCACCTCAATCCACCTCACCTCAATCCACCTCACCTCAATCCACCTCACCTCAATCCACCTCACCTCTCCCCACTCACCCCACCTCACCCCACCCATCCTCACCCTACCTCACCCCACCCCACCTCGCCCCACCTCACCCCACCTCACCTCTCCTCACCTCTCCTCACCCCACCTCACCACACAGACCTCACCTCACCCCACCTCACCCCACCCCACCTCAACCCACCCCTCACCTCCCCTCACCCCACCCCACCTCACCACACAGATCTCACCCCACCTCACCCCACCCCACCTCAACCCACTCCTCACCTCCCCTCACTCAGCTCACCTCACCTCGCCCCACCTCACCTCACCTCACACCACCCCACCTCACCCCACCTCACCCCACCCAAACTCACCCCACCACACCCCACCCCACCTCACCTCACCCCTCACCTCACCCGACCCCTCCTCACCTCACCCCACCTCATCCCACTTCATCCCACCTCAAACCTCCTCACCCCTCCTCACCTCACCCCACCCCTCCTCACCTCACCCCACCCCTCCTCACCTCACCCCACCTCACCCCACCTCACCCCACCCCTCCTCACACCACCTCACCCCACCTTACCCCACCCAACCTCACCCGACCACAACTCACCCCACCTCTCCACACCTCAACTCAGCCCACCTCAACTCAGCCCACCTCAACTCAGCCCACCTCAACTCAGCCCACCTCAACTCAGCCCACCTCAACTCAGCCCACCCCACCTCAGCCCACCCCACCTCACCCCTCCTCACTTCATCCCACCCCACCTCACCTCACACCACCTCACCCCACCTCACCTCACACCACCTCACCTCACCTCACCACACCCCACCTCACTTCACCCCACCTCACCTCACCCCACCTCACCTCACGCCACCTCACCTCACCCACCTCAACTCACACCACCTCACGCCACCTCACCTCACCCCACCTCACCCCACCTCACCCCACCTCACCCCACCTCACCTCTCCCCACCTCTCCCCACCTCACCTCTCCCCAACTCACCTCTCCCCAACTCACCTCTCCCCAACTCACCTCTCCCCACTTCACCTCTCCCCACCTCAACACTCCCCACCTCACCTCTCCCCACTTCACCTCTCCCCACTTCACCTCACCACACCCCACCTCACCCAGGCGCACCCCACCTCACCCCACCTCACCGCACCTCACCTACATCACCCCACCTCACCCCTCACCTCATCCCACCCCTCCTCACCTCATCCCTCCCCACCTCACCCCACCACAACTCACCCCACCTCACCTCACCCGACCCACCTCACCCCACCCCACCTCACCCCACCCCACCTCAACCCACCGCACACCTCCCCTCACCTCACCCACCTCAACTCACCCCACCTCACCGCACCCCTCCGCCCCCCACCTTACCTCACCCCACCTCACCTCACCCCCCCTCACCCCACCTCGCCCCACCTCGCCCCACCTCGCCCCACCTCGCCCCACCCCACCTCACCCCACCCAAACTCACCCCACCTCACCCCACCTCACCCCACCCCACCTCACCTCACCCCACCTCACCCCACCCTTCCTCACCTCACCCCACCTCACCCCACCTCACCCAACCCCTCCTCACCCCACCTCACCCCACCCAAACTCACCAGACCCCAACTCACCCCACCTCACCCCACCTCACCCCACCCCACCTCACCTCACCTCACCCCACCTCACCCGACCCCTCCTCACCTCACCCCACCTCAACCCTCCTCACCCCTCCTCACCTCACCCCACCCTTCCTCACCTCACCCCACCTCACCCCACCTCACCCAACCCCTCCTCACCCCACCTCACCCCACCCAAACTCACCAGACCCCAACTCACCCCACCTCTCCACACCTCAACTCAGCCCACCTCACATCACCCCACCTCACATCACCCCACCTCACCTCAATCCAACTCACTTCACCCCACCTCACCCCACTCCACCTCACCCCACCTCACCCCTCCTCTCCCCACCTCACCCCCTCACCCCACCCCACCTCACCCCACCCCACCACAACTCACCACAACTCACCACACCTCACCTCACCCCACCTCACCTCACCCCACCTACCTCACACCACCTACCTCACACCACCTACCTCACCCCACCCCACCCCACCTCACCCCACCGCACCCCACCCCACCACAACTCACCCCACCTCACCTCACCCCACTCCACCTCACCCCACCTCACCCCTCCTCTCCCCACCTCACACCCCTCACCCCACACCACCTCACCCCACCCCACCTCACCCCCCCCACTTCACCCCACCCCACTTCACCCCACCCCACTTCACCCCACCCCACTTCACCCCACCCCACTTCACCCCACCCCACCTCACCCCACCCGTCCTCACCTCACCTCAACCCTCCTCACCCCACCTCACCTCACCCCATCTCACCTCACCCCACCTCACCCCACCCCACCTCACCTCACCCCAACTCACCTCACCCCACCTCACTCAACCTCACCTCACCCCACCTGACCCCACCTCACCTCACCACACATCACCTCACACCACCTAATCCAAACTCACCCCACCTTTCCTCACCTCACCTCACCCCACCCCACCTCACTCGACCTCTCCTCACCTCACCCCTCCTCACCTCACCCCTCCTCACCTCACCCCTCCTCACCTCACCCCTCCTCACCTCACCCCTCCTCACCTCACCCCTCCTCACCTCACCCCTCCTCACCTCACCCCTCCTCACCTCACCCCACCTCACCTCACCCCACCCCACCTCACCCCAACTCACCTCACCCCAACTCACCTCACCCCAACTCACCTCACCCCACCACACCCCTCTTCACCCCACATTACCTCACCCACCTCAACTCACCCCACCTAACCTCACCTCACTCCAGCTCACCACACCTCACCCCTCCTCATCCCACTTTACCTCACCCAACCTCACCTCACCCCACCTCACCGCACCCACCTCACCCCACCCTACCACACCTCATCTCACCCCTCTTCACCCCTCCTCACCCCTCCTCACCTCACCCCACCTTAACTCACCCCACCCCACCCAACCTCACCCCACCTCAGCTCAGCTCACCTCACCTCACCCCACCTCACCCCAGCCCTCCTCACCTCACCTCAACCCACCTCACCCCACTTCACCTCACCCCACCTCACCCCACCCCACTCAACCTCACCCCACCTCACCACTCCCCACCTCACCTCACCTCACCACACACCACCTCACCTCACCTCACACCACCTGACCCCACCTCACCTCAACACACCCCACCTCACCTCACCCCACCTCACCTCACCCCACCCGACCCACCGCACACCTCCCCTCACCTCACCCACCTCAACTCACCCCACCTCACCGCACCCCTCCGCCCCCCACCTTACCTCACCCACCTCACCTCACCCCTCCTCACCTCACCCCTCCTCACCTCACCCCTCCTCACCTCACCCCTCCTCACCTCACCCCTCCTCACCTCACCCCTCCTCACCTCACCCCTCCTCACCTCACCCCTCCTCACCTCACCCCTCCTCACCTCACCCCTCCTCACCTCACCTCTCCTCACCTCACCTCTCCTCACCTCACCCCTCCTCACCTCACCCCTCCTCACCTCACCCCTCCTCACCTCACCCCTCCTCACCTCACACCTCCTCACCTCACCCCTCCTCACCTCACCCCACCCCACCTCACCTCACCCCACCCCAGCCCACCTCACCCCACCCCTCACCCCACCTCTCCCCACCTCTCCCCATCCCACCTCACCCCACCCACCTCACCTCACCTCATCCCACTCCTCCTCACCCTTCCTCACCTCACCTCACACCACCTCACCCCTCCTCACCTCACCCCACCCCACCTCACCTCACACCACCTCACCTCACACCACCTCACCTCACCTCACCCCACCTGACCACACCCCACCTGACCCCACCTCACCTCAATCCACCTCACCTCAATCCACCTCACCTCAATCCACCTCACCTCAATCCACCTCACCTCAATCCACCTCACCTCAATCCACCTCACCCATCCTCACCCCACCTCACCCCACCCATCCTCACCCCACCTCACCTCATCACACCTCGCCCCACCTCACCCATCCTCACCCCACCTCACCTCTCCTCACCTCTCCTCACCCCACCTAACCCCACCTCACCCCACCCCACCTCAACCCACCCCTCACCTCCCCTCACCTCACCCCAGCTCGCCCCACCTCGCCCCACTTCACCTCACTCACACCACCCCACCTCACCCAAACTCACCCCACCTCACCTCACCCCACCTCACCCCACCTCACCCCACCTCACCCCACCTCACCCCACCCCACCTCACCTCACCCCACCTCACCCGACCCCTCCTCACCTCACCCCACCTCACCCCACTTCACCCCACCTCAACCCTCCTCACCCCTCCTCACCACACCCCATCCCTCCTCACCTCATCCCACCTCACCCCACCTCACCCCACCCAACCTCACCCGACCTCACCCGACCACAACTCACCCCACCTCTCCACACCTCAACTTACCCCACCTCACCGCACCCCTCCGCCCCCCACCTTACCTCACCCCACCTTACCTCACCCCAACTCACCTCACCCCACCTCACCCCACCTCACCTCACACCACCTCACCTCACCCCTCACCTCACCCCACCTCACCTCACCTCACCTCACACCACCTCACCTCACCCCTCCTCACCTCACCCCTCCTCTCTTAACCCCTCCTCACTTCACCCCACCCCACCTCACCCCACCCCACCTCACCTCACCCCACCCCAGCCCACCTCAACCCACCCCTCACCCCACCTCTCCCCTCCTCTCCCCATCCCACCTCACCCCACCCACCTCACCTCACCTACCTCACCTCATCCCACTCCTCCTCACACCACCTCACCCTTCCTCACCCCTCCTCACCTCACCCCACCCCACCTCACCTCACACTTCCTCACCTCACACCACCTCACCTCACACCACCTGACCCCACCTCACCCCACCTCACCTCACCTCATTCCACCTCACCTCAATCCACCTCACCTCAATCCACCTCACCTCAATCCACCTCACCTCAATCCACCTCACCTCAATCCACCTCACCTCAATCCACCTCACCTCTCCCCACACCCCACCTCACCTCACCTCACCCCACCTCACCCCACCCATCCTCACCCCACCTCACCCCACCCATCCTCACCCCACCCCACCTCGCCCCACCTCACCCCATCTCACCTCTCCTCACCTCTCCTCACCCCACCTCACCACACAGACCTCACCTCACCCAACCTCACCCCACCCCACCTCAACCCACCCCTCACCTCCCCTCACCCCACCCCACCTCACCACACAGATCTCACCCCACCTCACCCCACCCCACCTCAACCCACTCCTCACCTCCCCTCACTCAGCTCACCTCACCTCGCCCCACCTCACCTCACCTCACCCCACCCCACCCCACCTCACCCCACCCAAACTCAGCCCACCACACCCCCACCCCACCTCACCTCACCCCTCACCTCACCCGACCCCTCCTCACCTCACCCCACCTCATCCCACTTCACCCCACCTCAAACCTCCTCACCCCTCCTCACCTCACCCCACCCCTCCTCACCTCACCCCACCTCACCCCATCTCACCCCACCTCACCCCACCCCTCCTCACACCACCTCACCCCACCTTACCCCACCCAACCTCACCCGACCACAACTCACCCCACCTCTCCACACCTCAACTCAGCCCACCTCAACTCTGCCCACCTCAACTCAGCCCACCTCAACTCAGCCCACCTCAACTCAGCCCACCTCAACTCAGCCCACCTCAACTCAGCCCACCTCACATCACCCCACCTCACCTCAGCCCACCTCACCTCAGCCCACCTCACATCACCCCACCTCACCTCACCCCTCCTCACTTCATCCCACCCCACCTCACCCCTCCTCACTTCATCCCACCCCACCTCACCTCACACCACCTCACCCCACCTCACCTCACACCACCTCACCCCACCTCACCACACCCCACCTCACTTCACCCCACCTCACCTCACCCCACCTCACCTCACCCCACCTCACCTCACCTCACACCACCTCACCCCACCTCACCTCACCCCACCTCACCTCTCCCCACCTCACCTCTCCCCACCTCACCTCTCCCCACTTCACCTCTCCCCACTTCACCTCTCCCCACTTCACCTCTCCCCACCTCACCTCTCCCCACTTCACCTCTCCCCACTTCACATCTCCCCACTTCACCTCTCCCCAACTCACCTCTCCCCAACTCACCTCTCCCCAACTCACCTCTCCCCACCTCACCTCTCCCCACCTCACCTCTCCCCACTTCACCTCAACACACCCCACCTCACCCAGGCGCACCCCACCTCACCCCACCTTACCCCTCACCTCATCCCACCCCTCCTCACCTCATCCCACCCCACCTCACCCCACCACAACTCACCCCACCTCACCTCACCCGACCCACCTCACCCCACCCCACCTCACCCCACCCCACCTCAACCCACCCCACCTCAACCCACCCCACCTCAACCCACCCCACCTCAACCCACCGCACACCTCCCCTCACCTCACCCACCTCAACTCACCCCACCTCACCGCACCCCTCCGCCCCCCACCTCACCCCACCTCGCCCCACCTCGCCCCACCTCGCCCCACCTCGCCCCACCCCACCTCACCCCACCCAAACTCACCCCACCCAAACTCACCCCACCCAAACTCACCCCACCTCACCTCACCTCACCCGACCCCTCCTCACCTCACCCCACCTCAACCCTCCTCACCCCTCCTCACCTCACCCCACCCTTCCTCACCTCACCCCACCTCACCCCACCTCACCCAACCCCTCCTCACCCCACCTCACCCCACCCAAACTCACCAGACCCCAACTCACCCCACCTCTCCACACCTCAACTCAGCCCACCTCACATCACCCCACCTCACATCACCCCACCTCACCTCACCCCTCCTCACCTCACCCCTCCTCACCTCACCCCTCCTCACCTCACCCCTCCTCACTCACCCCTCCTCACTCACCCCTCCTCACTCACCCCTCCTCACCTCACCCCTCCTCACCTCACCCCTCCTCACCTCACCCCTCCTCACCTCACCCCTCCTCACCTCACCCCACCTCACCTCACCCCACCTCACTTCACCCCACCTCACTTCACCCCACCTCACCACCCCACCTCACTTCACCCCACCTCACCCAACCCCATCGCACCTCAGCCCACCTCACCTCACCCCACCTCACCCCTCTTCACCCCACGTTACCTCACCCACCTCAACTCACCCCACCTCAGCTCACCACACTCCAGCTCAGCACACCTCACCCCTCCTCATCCCACTTTACCTCACCCAATCTCACCTCACCTCAAATCCCCCCACCCCACCCCACCCACCTCAACCACCTCACCCCACCCTACCACACCTCACCTCACCCCTCCTCACCCCACCTCACCCCACCTCAATTCACCTCACCTCACCCCTCCTCACCTCACCCCTCCTCACCTCACCTCACCCCACCCCACCTCACACCACCCCACCCCACCACACCCCACCCCACTTCACGCCACCTCACCTCACCCCACCCCACCTCAATCCACCTCACCTCACCCCCCTCACGCCACCTCACCCCACCTCACCCCACCTCACCTCAACTCACACCACCTCACCTCAGCCCACCTCACCTCACCTCAATCCAACTCAACTCACGCTCCTCACCCCACCTCACCCCACCTCACCTCACCCCACCTCACCTCAGCCCACCTCACCTCACCCCACCTCACCTCACCCCACCTCACCTCACCCCACCTCACCTCAATCAAACTCACTTCACCCCACCTCACCCCACTCCACCTCACCCCACCTCACCCCTCCTCTCCCCACCTAACCCCCCTCACCCCACCCCACCTCACCCCACCCCACCTCACCCCACCCCACTTCACCCCACCCCACCTCACCCCACTTCAACTCACCCCACCTCACCCCACCCGTCCTCACCTCACCCCACCTCACCTCACCCCACCTCACCTCACCCCACCTCACCTCACCCCATCTCACCTCACCCCATCTCACCTCACCTCACCTCACCCCACCTCACTCAACCTCACCTCACCCCACCTGACCCCACCTCACCTCACCACACATCACCTCACACCACCTAATCCAAACTCACCCCACCTTTCCTCAACTCACCTCACCCCACCCCACCTCACTCGACCTCTCCTCACCTCACCCCTCCTCACCTCACCCCTCCTCACCTCACCCCTCCTCACCTGACCCCTCCTCACCTCACCCCTCCTCACCTCACCCCTCCTCACCTCACCCCTCCTCACCTCACCCCACCTCACCTCACCCCACCTCACCTCACCCCACCTCACCTCACCCCAACTCACCTCACCCCAACTCACCTCACCCCACCACACCCCTCTTCACCCCACATTACGTCACCCACCTCAACTCACCCCACCTCACCTCACCTCACTCCTGCTCACCACACCTCACCCCTCCTCATCCCACTTTACCTCACCCAACCTCACCTCACCCCACCTCACCGCACCCACCTCACCCCACCCTACCACACCTCATCTCACCCCTCTTCACCCCTCCTCACCCCTCCTCACCTCACCCCACCTTAACTCACCCCACCCCACCCAACCTCACCCCACCTCAGCTCAGCTCACCTCACCTCACCCCACCTCACCCCAGCCCTCCTCACATCACCTCAACCCTCCTCACCCCACCTCACCTCACCCCACCTCACCTCACCCCACCTCACCTCACCCCACCCTCACCTCACCCCACCTCACCTCACCCCACCTCACCTCACCCCACCCCACTCAACCTCACCCCTCCCCACCTCACCTCACCTCACCACACACCACCTCACCTCACCTCACACCAGCTGACCCCACCTCACCTCAACACACCCCACCTCACCTCACCTCACCCCACCTCAGTACACCCCACCTCGCCCCAACCGACCTCTCCTCACCTCACCCCTCCTCACCCCTCCTCACCCCACCTCACCCCACCCCACCTCACCTCACCCCACCTCACCCCACTTCAACCCACCTCAACCCTCCTCACCCCTCCTCACCTCACCCCATCCCTCCTCACCTCATCCCACCTCACCCCACCTCACCCCACCCAACCTCACCCGACCACAACTCACCCCACCTCTCCACACCTCAACTTACCCCACCTCACCGCACCCCTCCGCCCCCCACCTTACCTCACCCCACCTTACCTCACCCCAACTCACCTCACCCCACCTCACCCCACCTCACCTCACACCACCTCACCTCACCCCACCTCACCTCACCCCACCTCACCCCACCTCACCTCACACCACCTCACCTCACCCCTCCTCTCTTAACCCCTCCTCACTTCACCCCACCCCACTCACTCCACCCCACCTCACCTCACCCCACCCCAGCCCACCTCAACCCACCCCTCACCCCACCTCTCCCCTCCTCTCCCCATCCCACCTCACCCCACCCACCTCACCTCACCTACCTCACCTCATCCCACTCCTCCTCACACCACCTCACCCTTCCTCACCCCTCCTCACCTCACCCCACCCCACCTCACCTCACACTTCCTCACCTCACACCACCTCACCTCACACCACCTGACCCCACCTCACCCCACCTCACCTCACCTCATTCCACCTCACCTCAATCCACCTCACCTCAATCCACCTCACCTCAATCCACCTCACCTCAATCCACCTCACCTCTCCCCACTCACCCCACCTCACCTCACCTCACCCCACCTCACCCCACCCATCCTCACCCCACCTCACCCCACCCATCCTCACCCCACCTCACCCCACCCCACCTCGCCCCACCTCACCCCACCTCACCTCTCCTCACCTCTCCTCACCCCACCTCACCACACAGACCTCACCTCACCCCACCTCACCCCACCCCACCTCAACCCACCCCTCACCTCCCCTCACCCCACCCCACCTCACCACACAGATCTCCCCCACCTCACCCCACCCCACCTCAACCCACTCCTCACCTCCCCTCACTCAGCTCACCTCACCTCGCCCCACCTCACCTCACCTCACCCCACCCCACCTCACCCCACCTTACCTCACCCCACCTTACCTCACCCAAACTCACCTCACCCAAACTCACCCCACCTCACCTCACACCACCTCACCTCACCCCTCCTCACCTCACCCCTCCTCACCTCACCCCTCCTCACTTAACCCCTCCTCACTTCACCCCACCCCACCTCACCCCACCCCACCTCACCTCACCCCACCCCAGCCCACCTCAACCCACCCCTCACCCCACCTCTCCCCTCCTCTCCCCATCCCACCTCACCCCACCCACCTCACCTCACCTACCTCACCTCATCCCCCTCCTCCTCACACCACCTCACCCTTCCCTCACCCCTCCTCACCTCACCCCACCCCACCTCACCTCACACCACCTCACCTCACACCACCTCACCTCACACCACCTGACCCCACCTCACCCCACCTCACCTCACCTCATTCCACCTCACCTCAATCCACCTCACCTCACCCCACTCACCCCACCTCACCTCACCCCACCTCACCCCACCCATCCTCACCCCCACCTCACCCCACCCATCCTCACCCCACCTCACCCCACCCCACCTCACCCCACCTCACCCCACCTCACCTCTCCTCACCTCTCCTCACCCCACCTCACCACACAGACCTCACCTCACCCCCCACCTCACCCCACCCCACCTCAACCCACCCCTCACCTCCCTCACCCCACCCCACCTCACCACACAGATCTCACCCCACCTCACCCCACTCCTCACCTCCCCTCACTCAGCTCACCTCACCTCGCCCCACCTCACCTCACCTCACCCCACCCCACCTCACCCCACCCAAACTCACCCCACCACACCCCACCCCACCTCACCTCACCCCTCACCTCACCGACCCCTCCTCACCTCACCCCACCTCATCCTACTTCACCCCACCTCAAACCTCCTCACCCCTCCTCACCTCACCCCACCCCTCCTCACCTCACCCCACCTCACCCCACCCCTCCTCACACCACCTCACCCCACCCAACCTCACCCGACCACAACTCACCCCACCTCTCCACACCTCAACTCAGCCCACCTCAACTCAGCCCACCTCAACTCAGCCCACCTCAACTCAGCCCACCTCAACTCAGCCCACCTCAACTCAGCCCACCTCAACTCAGCCCACCTCAACTCAGCCCACCTCAACTCAGCCCACCTCAACTCAGCCCACCTCAACTCAGCCCACCTCAACTCAGCCCACCTCAACTCAGCCCACCTCAACTCAGCCCACCTCAACTCACCCCTCCTCACTTCATCCCACCCCACCTCACCCCTCCTCACTTCATCCCACCCACCTCACCTCACCTCACACCACCTCACCCCACCTCACCACACCCCACCTCACTTCACCCCACCTCACCTCACCCCACCTCACCTCACCCCACCTCACCTCACCCCACCTCACCCCACCTCACCTCACCCCACCTCTCCCCACCTCACCTCTCCCCACTTCACCTCTCCCCACTTCACCTCTCCCCACTTCACCTCTCCCCACTTCACCTCTCCCCACTTCACCTCTCCCCACTTCACCTCTCCCCACTTCACCTCTCCCCACTTCACCTCTCCCCACTTCACCTCTCCCCAACTCACCTCTCCCCAACTCACCTCTCCCCAACTCACCTCTCCCCAACTCACCTCTCCCCAACTCACCTCTCCCCACTTCACCTCTCCCCACCTCACCTCTCCCCACTTCACCTCTCCCCACTTCACCTCTCCCCACCTCACCTCTCCCCACTTCACCTCTCCCCACTTCACCTCTCCCCACTTCACCTCTCCCCACTTCACATCTCCCCACTTCACATCTCCCCACTTCACCTCTCCCCAACTCACCTCTCCCAACTCACCTCTCCCCAACTCACCTCTCCCCACTTCACCTCTCCCCACCTCACCTCTCCCCACTTCACCTCTCCCCACTTCACCTCTCCCCACTTCACCTCACCACACCCCACCTCACCCAGGCGCACCCCACCTCACCCCACCTCACCGCACCTCACCTACATCACCCCACCTCACCCCTCACCTCATCCCACCCCTCCTCACCTCATCCCACCCCACCTCACCCCACCACAACTCACCCCACCTCACCTCACCCGACCCACCTCACCCCACCCCACCTCACCCCACCCCACCTCAACCCACCGCACACCTCCCCTCACCTCACCCACCTCAACTCACCCCACCTCACCGCACCCCTCCGCCCCCACCTTACCTCACCTCACCCCACCTCGCCCCACCTCGCCCCACCTCGCCCCACCTCGCCCCACCTCGCCCCACCCCACCTCACCCCACCCAAACTCACCCCACCTCACCTCACCTCACCTCACCCCACCTCACCTCACCCGACCCCTCCTCACCTCACCCCACCTCAACCCTCCTCACCCCTCCTCACCTCACCTCACCCTTCCTCACCTCACCCCACCTCACCCCACCTCACCCAACCCCTCCTCACCCCACCTCACCCCACCCAAACTCACCAGACCCCAACTCACCCCACCTCTCCACACCTCAACTCAGCCCACCTCACATCACCCCACCTCACATCACCCCACCTCACATCACCCCACCTCACCTCACCCCACCTCACCTCACCCCCTCCTCACCTCACCCCTCCTCACCTCACCCCTCCTCACCTCACCCCTCCTCACCTCACCCCTCCTCACCTCACCCCTCCTCACCTCACCCCTCCTCACCTCACCCTCCTCAACCCACCTCACCTCACCCCACCTCACCTCACCCCACCTCACCTCACCCCACCTCACCTCACCCCACCTCACTTCACCCCACCTCACTTCACCCCACCTCACTTCACCCCACCTCACTTCACCCCACCTCACCCAACCCCATCGCACCTCAGCCCACCTCACCTCACCCCACCTCACCCCTCTTCACCCCATGTTACCCTCACCCACCTCAACTCACCCCACCTCAGCTCACCACACTCCAGCTCATCACACCTCACCCCTCCTCATCCCACTTTACCTCACCCAATCTCACCTCACCTCAAATCCCCCCACCTCACCCCACCCACCTCAACCACCTCACCCCACCCTACCACACCTCACCTCACCCCTCCTCACCCCACCTCACCCCACCTCAATTCACCTCACCTCACCCCTCCTCACCTCACCCCTCCTCACCTCACCTCACCCCACCCCACCTCACACCACCCCACCCCACCACACCCCACCCCACTTCACCCCACCTCACCTCACCCCACCCCACCTCAATCCACCTCACCTCACCCCCCTCACCCCACCTCACCCCACCTCACCCCACCTCACCTCAACTCACACCACCTCACCTCAGCCCACCTCACCTCACCTCAATCCAACTCAACTCACGCCCCTCACCCCACCTCACCTCACCCCACCTCACCTCAGCCCACCTCACCTCACCCCACCTCACCTCACCCCACCTCACCTCACCCCACCTCACCTCACCCCACCTCACCTCAATCCAACTCACTTCACCCCACCTCACCCCACTCCACCTCACCCCACCTCACCTCACCCCACCTCACCCCACCTCACCTCACCCCACCTCACCCCACCTCACCTGACCCCACCTGACCCCACCTCACCTCACCACACATCACCTCACACCACCTAATCCAAACTCACCCCACCTTTCCTCACCTCACCTCACCCCACCCCACCTCACTCGACCTCTCCTCACCTCACCCCTCCTCACCTCACCCCTCCTCACCTCACCCCTCCTCACCTCACCCCTCCTCACCTCACCCCTCCTCACCTCACCCCTCCTCACCTCACCCCTCCTCACCTCACCCCACCTCACCTCACCCCAACTCACCTCACCCCAACTCACCTCACCCCAACTCACCTCACCCCAACTCACCTCACCCCACCACACCCCTCTTCACCCCACATTACCTCACCCACCTCAACTCACCCCACCTCACCTCACCTCACTCCTGCTCACCACACCTCACCCCTCCTCATCCCACTTTACCTCACCCAACCTCACCTCTCCCCACCTCACCGCACCCACCTCACCCCACCCTACCACACCTCATCTCACCCCTCTTCACCCTCCTCACCCCTCCTCACCCCACCCCACCCCAGCTCACCTCACCTCACCCCACCTCACCCCTGCCCTCCTCACCTCACCTCAACCCTCCTCACCCCACCTCACTTCACCCCACCTCACTTCACCCCACCTCACTTCACCCCACCTCACTTCACCCCACCTCACTTCACCCCACCTCACTTCACCCCACCTCACCACCCCACCTCACTTCACCCCACCTCACTTCACCCCACCTCACTTCACCCCACCTCACTTCACCCCACCTCACTTCACCCCACCTCACTTCACCCCACCTCACTTCACCCCACCTCACTTCACCCCACCTCACTTCACCCCACCTCACTTCACCCCACCTCACTTCACCCCACCTCACCCAACCCCATCGCACCTCAGCCCACCTCACCTCACCCCACCTCACCTCACCGCACCACACCACACCCCTCTTCACCCCACATTACCTCGCCCACCTCAACTCACACCACCTCACCTCACCTCACTCCAGCTCACCACCCCTCACCCCTCCTCATTCCACTTTACCTCACCCAACCTCACCTCACCCCACCTCACCCCACCCACCTCACCCCACTCTACCACACCTCACCTCACCCCTCCTCACCCCACCGCACCCCATCTCAATTCACCCCACCTCACCCCTCCTCACCTCACCCCTCCTCACCTCACCCCTCCTCACCTCTCCCCTCCTCACCTCTCCCCTCCTCACCTCTCCCCTCCTCACCTCACATCACCCCACCTCACATCACCCCACCTCACACCACCCCACCCCACCTCACCCCACCTCATCACACCCCACCTCACCTCACCCCACCCCTCCTCACGCCAACTCACCTCTCCCGACCTCGCCTCACCTCACCCCACCTCACCTCACCCCACCCCACCTCACTCGACCTCTCCTCACCTCACCCCTCCTCACCTCACCCCTCCTCACCTCACCCCTCCTCACCTCACCCCACCTCACCTCACCCCACCTCACCTCACCCCAACTCACCTCACCCCAACTCACCTCACCCCAACTCACCTCACCCCACCACACCCCTCTTCACCCCACATTACCTCACCCACCTCAACTCACCCCACCTCACCTCACCTCACTCCTGCTCACCACACCTCACCCCTCCTCATCCCACTTTACCTCACCCAACCTCACCTCACCCCACCTCACCGCACCCACCTCACCCCACCCTACCACACCTCATCTCACCCCTCTTCACCCCTCCTCACCCCTCCTCACCCCACCCCACCCCAGCTCAGCTCACCTCACCTCACCCCACCTCACCCCAGCCCTCCTCACCTCACCTCAACCCTCCTCACCCCACCTCACTTCACCCCACCTCACTTCACCCCACCTCACTTCACCCCACCTCACTTCACCCCACCTCACTTCACCCCACCTCACTTCACCCCACCTCACTTCACCCCACCTCACTTCACCCCACCTCACTTCACCCCACCTCACTTCACCCCACCTCACTTCACCCCACCTCACTTCACCCCACCTCACTTCACCCCACCTCACTTCACCCCACCTCACCCAACCCCATCGCACCTCAGCCCACCTCACCTCACCCCACCTCACCTCACCGCACCACACCACACCCCTCTTCACCCCACATTACCTCGCCCACCTCAACTCACACCACCTCACCTCACCTCACTCCAGCTCACCACCCCTCACCCCTCCTCATTCCACTTTACCTCACCCAACCTCACCTCACCCCACCTCACCCCACCCACCTCACCCCACTCTACCACACCTCACCTCACCCCTCCTCACCCCACCGCACCCCATCTCAATTCACCCCACCTCACCCCTCCTCACCTCACCCCTCCTCACCTCACCCCTCCTCACCTCACCCCTCCTCACCTCACCCCTCCTCACCTCACCCCTCCTCACCTCTCCCCTCCTCACCTCACCCCTCCTCACCTCACATCACCCCACCTCACATCACCCCACCTCACACCACCCCACCCCACCTCACCCCACCTCATCACACCCCACCTCACCTCACCCCACCCCTCCTCACGCCAACTCACCTCTCCCGACCTCGCCTCACCTCACCCCACCTCACCTCACCCCACCACAACTCACCACAACTCACCACACCTCACCTCACCCCACCTCAACTCACCTCACCTCACCCCACCTACCTCACACCACCTCACCTCACCCCACCCGACCCACCTCACCCCACCCCACCCCACCTCAACCCACCGCACACCTCCCCTCACCTCACCCACCTCAACTCACCCCCACTTCCCCGCACCCCTCCGCCCCCCACCTTACCTCACCCCACCTCACCCCACCTCACCTCACCCCACCCCACCTCACCCCACCCCACCTCACCCCTCCTCACCTCACCCCTCCTCACCTCACCCCTCCTCACCTCACCCCTCCTCACCTCACCGCACCCCACCTCACCTCACCACACCCCAGCCCACCTCACCCCACCCCTCACCCCACCTCTCCCCACCTCTCCCCATCCCACCTCACCCCACCCACCTCACCTCACCTTCCTCACCTCATCCCACTCCTCCTCACCCCACCTCACCCTTCCTCACCCCACCTCACACCACCTCACCCCTCCTCACCTCACCCACCCCACCTCACCCCACCCACCTCACCTCACCTACCTCACCTCATCCCACTCCTCCTCACACCACCTCACCCTTCCTCACCCCTCCTCACCTCACCCCACCCCACCTCACCTCACACCACCTCACCTCACACCACCTCACCTCACACCACCTCACCTCACACCACCTGACCCCACCTCACCCCACCTCACCTCACCTCATTCCACCTCTCCTCAATCCACCTCACCTCACCCCACCTCACCTCACCTCACCCCACCTCACCCCACCCATCCTCACCCCACCTCACCCGACCCATCCTCACCCCACCTCACCCCACCCCACCTCGCCCCACCTCACCCCACCTCACCTCTCCTCACCTCTCCTCACCCCACCTCACCACACAGACCTCACCTCACCCCACCTCACCCCACCCCACCTCAACCCACCCCTCACCTCCCCTCACCCCACCCCACCTCACCACACAGATCTCACCCCACCTCACCCCACCCCACCTCAACCCACTCCTCACCTCCCCTCACTCAGCTCACCTCACCTCGCCCCACCTCACCTCACCTCACCCCACCCCACCTCACCCCACCCAAACTCACCCCACCACACCCCACCCCACCTCACCTCACCCCTCACATCACCCGACCCCTCCTCACCTCACCCCACCTCATCCCACTTCACCCCACCTCAAACCTCCTCACACCTCCTCACCTCACCCCACCCCTCCTCACCTCACCCCATCTCACCCCACCTCACCCCACCCCTCCTCACACCACCTCACCCCACCTTACCCCACACAACCTCACCCGACCACAACTCACCCCACCTCTCCACACCTCAACTCAGCCCACCTCAACTCAGCCCACCTCAACTCAGCCCACCTCAACTCAGCCCACCTCAACTCAGCCCACCTCAACTCAGCCCACCTCAACTCAGCCCACCTCAACTCAGCCCACCTCAACTCAGCCCACCTCAACTCAGCCCACCTCAACTCAGCCCACCTCAACTCAGCCCACCTCACATCACCCCACCTCACCTCACCCCTCCTCACTTCATCCCACCCCACCTCACCTCACACCACCTCACCCCACCTCACCTCACACCACCTCACCCCACCTCACCACACCCCACCTCACTTCACCCCACCTCACCTCACCCCACCTCAACTCACCCCACCTCAACTCACCCCACCTCAACTCACACCACCTCACCCCACCTCACCTCACCCCACCTCACCTCACCTCACCTCACCCCACCTCACCCCACCTCACCTCACCCCACCTCACCTCACCTCACCCCACCTCACCTCACCCACCTCAACTCACACCACCTCACCCCACCTCACCTCACCCCACCTCACCTCACCCCACCTCACCCCCCTCTCCCCACCTCACCTCTCCCCACCTCACCTCTCCCCACCTCACCTCTCCCCACTTCACCTCTCCCCACTTCACCTCTCCCCACTTCACCTCTCCCCACTTCACCTCTCCCCACTTCACCTCTCCCCACCTCACCTCTCCCCACCTCACCTCTCCCCAACTCACCTCTCCCCACCTCACCTCTCCCCACCTCACCTCTCCCCACTTCACCTCTCCCCACTTCACCTCTCCCCACTTCACCTCTCCCCACTTCACCTCTCCCCACTTCACCTCACCACACCCCACCTCACCCAGGCGCACCCCACCTCACCCCACCTCACCGCACCTCACCTACATCACCCCACCTCACCCCTCCTCCCCTCATCCCACCCCTCCTCACCTCATCCCACCCCACCTCACCCCACCACAACTCACCCCACCTCACCTCACCCGACCCACCTCACCCCATCCCACCTCAACCCACCCCACCTCAACCCACCCCACCTCAAACCACCCCACCTCAACCCACCGCACCTCAACCCACCGCACACCTCCCCTCACCTCACCCACCTCAACTCACCCCACCTCACCGCACCCCTCCGCCCCCCACCTTACCTCACCCCACCTCACCTCACCCCAACTCGCCCCACCTCGCCCCACCTCGCCCCACCTCGCCCCACCTCGCCCCACCTCGCCCCACCCCACATCACCCCACCCAAACTCACCCCACCTCACCCCACCCCTCCTCACCTCACCTCACCCCACCCGACCCCTCCTCACCTCACCCCACCTCAACCCTCCTCACCCCTCCTCACCTCACCCCACCCGTCCTCACCTCACCCCACCTCACCCCACCTCACCCAACCCCTCCTCACCCCACCTCACCCCACCCAAACTCACCAGACCCCAACTCACCCCACCTCTCCACACCTCAACTCAGCCCACCTCACATCACCCCTCCTCACCTCACCCCTCCTCACCTCACCCCTCCTCACCTCACCCCTCCTCACCTCACCCCTCCTCACCTCACCCCTCCTCACCTCACCCCTCCTCACCTCACCCCTCCTCACCTCACCCCTCCTCACCTCACCCCTCCTCACCTCACCCCTCCTCACCTCACCCTCCTAACCCCACCTCACCTCACCCCACCTCACCTCACCCCACCTCACTTCACCCCACCTCACTTCACCCCACCTCACCCAACCCCATCGCACCTCAGCCCACCTCACCTCACCCCACCTCACCCCTCTTCACCCCACGTTACCTCACCCACCTCAACTCACCCCACCTCAGCTCACCACACTCCAGCTCAGCACACCTCACCCCTCCTCATCCCACTTTACCTCACCCAATCTCACCTCACCCCAAATCCCCCCACCTCACCCCACCCACCTCAACCACCTCACCCCACCCTACCACACCTCACCTCACCCCTCCTCACCCCACCTCACCCCACCTCAATTCACCTCACCTCACCCCTCCTCACCTCACCTCACCCCACCCCACCTCACACCACCCCACCCCACCACACCCCACCCCACTTCACCCCACCTCAGCTCACCCCACCCCACCTGAATCCACCTCACCTCACCCCCCTCACCCCACCTCACCCCACCTCACCCCACCTCACCTCAACTCACACCACCTCACCTCAGCCCACCTCACCTCACCTCAATCCAACTCAACTCACGCCCCTCACCCCACCTCACCCCACCTCACCTCACCCCACCTCACCCCACCTCACCCCTCCTCTCCCCACCTCACCCCCCTCACCCCACCTCACCCCCACCCCACCTCACCCCACCCCACCTCACCCCACCCCACTTCACACCACCCCACCTCACCTCACCCCACTTCACCTCACCCCACCTCACCCCACCCGTCCTCACCTCACCTCAACCCTCCTCACCCTACCTCACCTCACCCCATCTCACCCCACCCCACCTCACCTCACCCCACCCCACCTCACCCCACCTCACTTCAGCCCACCTCACCTCACCCCACCTCACCTCAACACACCTCACCTCTCCCCACCTCACCTCAATCCAACTCACTTCACCCCACCTCACCCCACTCATACTCACCCCACCTCACCCCACCTCACCTCACCTCACCCCACCTCACCCCACCTCACCTCACCCCACCTCACCCCACCCCACCTTACCCCACCCCACCTCACCCCACCCGTCCTCACCTCACATCAACCCTCCTCACCCCACCTCACCTCACCCCACCTCACCTCACCCCACCTCACCTCACCCCACCTCACCTCACCCCACCTCACCTCACCCCACCTCACCTCACCCCACCTCACTCAACCTCACCTCACCTGACCCCACCTCACCTCACCACACAGCACCTCACACCACCTCATCCAAACTCACCCCACCCCTCCTCACCTCACCTCACCCCACCCCACCTCACTCGTCCTCTCCTCACCTCACCCCTCCTCACCTCACCCCTCCTCACCTCACCCCTCCTCACCTCACCCCTCCTCACCTCACCCCTCCTCACCTCACCCCTCCTCACCTCACCCCTCCTCACCTCACCCCACCTCATCGCACCTCACCCCAACTCACCTCACCCCAACTCACCTCACCCCAACTCACCTCACCCCAACTCACCTCACCCCAACTCACCTCACCCCACCTCACCTCACCCCACCACACCCCTCTTCACCCCACATTACCTCACCCACCTCAACTCACCCCACCTCACCTCACCTCACTCCAGCTCACCACACCTCACCCCTCCTCATCCCACTTTACCTCACCCAACCTCACCTCACCCCACCTCACCGCACCCACCTCACCCCACCCTACCACACCTCATCTCACGCCTCTTCACCCCTCCTCACCCCTCCTCACCTCACCTCACCTCACCCCACCTCACCTCACCCCACCTCACCTCACCCCACCTCACCTCACCCCTCCCCACCTCACCTCACCACACAGCACCTCACCCCACCCGACCTCACCCCTCCTCACCCCTCCTCACCTCACCCCTCCTCACCTCACCCCTCCTCACCTCACCCCTCCTCACCTCACCCCTCCTCACCTCACCCCTCCTCACCTCACCCCTTCTCACCTCACCCTTCCTCACCTCACCCCTCCTCACCTCACCCCTCCTCACCTCACCCCTCCTCACCTCACCCCTCCTCAGCACACCTCACCCCACCTCAGCACACCTCACCCCACCTCAGCACACCTCACCCCACCTCACTTCACCCCACCTCACTTCACCCCACCTCACTTCACCCCACCTCACTTCACCCCACCTCACTTCACCCCACCTCACTTCACCCCACCTCACTTCACCCCACCTCACTTCACCCCACCTCACTTCACCCCACCTCACCCAACCCCATCGCACCTCAGCCCACCTCACCTCACCCCACCTCACCTCACCCCCACCACACCACACCCCTCTTCACCCCACATTACCTCACCCACCTCAACTCACACCACCTCACCTCACCTCACTCCAGCTCACCACCCCTCACCCCTCCTCATTCCACTTTACCTCACCCAACCTCACCTCACCCCACCTCACCCCACCCACCTCACCCCACTCTACCACACCTCACCTCACCCCTCCTCACCCCACCCGCACCCCATCTCAATTCACCCCACCTCACCCCTCCTCACCTCACCCCTCCTCACCTCACCCCTCCTCACCTCACCCCTCCTCACCTCACCCCTCCTCACCTCACCCCTCCTCACCTCACCCCTCCTCACCTCACCCCTCCTCACCTCACATCACCCCACCTCACACCACCCCACCCCACCTCACCCCACCTCATCACACCCCACCTCACCTCACGCCAACTCACCTCTCCCGACCTCGCCTCACCTCACCCCACCTCACCTCACCCCACCACAACTCACCACAACTCACAACACCTCACCTCACCCCACCTCAACTCACCTCACCTCACCCCACCTACCTCACACCACCTACCTCACCCCACCCCACCCCACCTCACCCCACCGCACCCCACCTCACCTCACCCCACCTCACCCGACCCACCTCACCCCACCCCACACCTCCCCTCACCTCACCCACCTCAACTCATCCCACCTCACCGCACCCCTCCGCCCCCCACCTCACCTCACCCCACCTCACCTCACCCCACCTCACCTCACCCCACCTCACCTCACCCCACCTCACCTCACCCCACCTCACCTCACCCCACCTCACCTCACCCCTCCTCACCTCACCCCACCTCACCCGACCCACCTCACCCCACCCCACCCCACCCCACACCTCCCCTCACCTCACCCACCTCAACTCATCCCACCTCACCGCACCCCTCCGCCCCCCACCTCACCTCACCCCACCTCACCTCACCCCACCTCACCTCACCCCACCTCACCTCACCCCACCTCACCTCACCCCTCCTCACCTCACCCCTCCTCACCTCACCCCTCCTCACCTCACCCCTCCTCACCTCACCCCTCCTCACCTCACCCCACCCCACCTCACCTCACCCCACCCCAGCCCACCTCACCCCACCCCTCACCCCACCTCTCCCCACCTCTCCCCATCCCACCTCACCCCACCCACCTCACCTCACCTACCTCACCTCATCCCACTCCTCCTCACCCCACCTCACACCACCTCACCCCTCCTCACCTCACCTCATACCACCTCACCTCACACCACCTCACCTGACCCCACCCCACCTGACCCCACCCCACCTGACCCCACCCCACCTGACCCCACCTCACCTCAATCCACCTCACCTCAATCCACCTCACCTCAATCCACCTCACCTCAATCCACCTCACCTCAATCCACCTCACCTCAATCCACCTCACCTCAATCCACCTCACCTCAATCCACCTCACCTCAATCCACCTCACCTCACCCCTCTCACCCCACCTCACCCATCCTCACCCCACCTCACCCCACCCATCCTCACCCCACCTCACCTCATCCCACCTCGCCCCACCTCACCCCTCCTCACCCCACCTCACCTCTCCTCACCTCACCCCACCTCACCTCTCCTCACCCCACCTCACCTCTCCTCACCCCACCTCACCACACAGACCTCACCTCACCCCACCTCACCCCACCCCACCTCAACCCACCCCTCACCTCCCCTCACCTCACCCCACCTCGCCCCACCTCGCTCCACCTCACCTCACCCAAACTCACCCAACCTCACCTCACCCCACCTCACCCCACCTCACCCCACCTCACCCCACCCCACCTCACCTCACCCCACCTCACCCCACTTCACCCCACCTCAACCCTCCTCACCCCTCCTCACCTCACCCCATCCCTCCTCACCTCATCCCACCTCACCCCACCTCACCCCACCTTACCCCACCCAACCTCACCCGACCACAACTCACCCCACCTCTCCACACCTCAACTTACCCCACCTCACCGCACCCCTCCGCCCCCCACCTTACCTCACCCCACCTTACCTCACCCCACCTTACCTCACCCCACCTCACCTCACCCCACCTCACCTCACCCCTCCTCACCTCACCCCACCCCACCACACCCCACCACACCTCTCCCCACCCCAGCCCACCTCAACCCACCCCTCACCCCACCTCTCCCCTGCTCTCCCCATCCCACCTCACCCCACCCACCTCACCCCACCCACCTCACCCCACCTCACCTCACCTACCTCACCTCATCCCACTCCTCCTCACACCACCTTACCCTTCCTCACCCCTCCTCACCTCACCCCACCCCCACCTCACCTCACACCACCTCACCTCACACCACCTCACCTCACACCACCTCACCTCACACCACCTGACCCCACCTCACCCCACCTCACCTCACCTCAATCCACCTCACCTCAATCCACCTCACCTCAATCCACCTCACCTCAATCCACTCACCCCACCTCACCTCACCCCACCTCACCTCACCCCACCTCACCCCACCCATCCTCACCCCACCTCACCCCACCCCACCTCGCCCCACCTCACCCCACCTCACCTCTCCTCACCTCTCCTCACCCCACCTCACCTCACCCCACCTCACCACACAGACCTCACCTCACCCCACCTCGCCCCACACCACCTCAACCCACCCCTCACCTCCCCTCACCCCACCCCACCTCACCACACAGATCTCACCCCACCTCACCCCACCCTACCTCAACCCACCCCTCACTCAGCTCACCTCACCTCGCTCCACCTCACCTCACCTCACCCCACCCAAACTCACCCCACCCAAACTCACCCCACCACACCCCACCCCACCTCACCTCACCCCTCACCTCACCCGACCCCTCCTCACCTCACCCCACTTCACCCCACCTCAAACCTCCTCACCCCCTCCTCACCTCACCCCACCCAACCTCACTCGACCTCAACTCAGCCCACCTCAACTCAGCCCACCTCAACTCAGCCCACCTCAACTCAGCCCACCTCAACTCAGCCCACCTCAACTCAGCCCACCTCAACTCAGCCCACCTCAACTCAGCCCACCTCAACTCAGCCCACCTCAACTCAGCCCACCTCAACTCAGCCCACCTCAACTCAGCCCACCTCAACTCAGCCCACCTCAACTCAGCCCACCTCACCTCAGCCCACCTCACCTCAGCCCACCTCACCTCACCCCACCTCACCTCACCACACCTCACTTCACCCCACCCCACCTCACACCACCTCACCCCACCTCACCTCACACCACCTCACCCCACCTCACTTCACCCCACCTCACCTCACCTCACCCCACCTCACCTCACCCCACCTCACCTCACCCCACCTCACCTCTCCCCACCTCACCTCTCCCCACCTCACCTCTCCCCACCTCACCTCTCCCCACCTCACCTCTCCCCACTTCACCTCTCCCCACTTCACCTCTCCCCACTTCACCTCTCCCCACTTCACCTCTCCCCACTTCACCTCACCACACCCCACCTCACCCAGGCGCACCCACCTCACCCCACCTCACCGCACCTCACCTACATCACCCCACCTCACCCCTCCTCACCTCATCCCACCCCACCTCACCCCTCACCTCACCTCACCCCACCTCACCCCACCCCACCTCACCTCACCCCACCTCACCTCACCCCACCTCACCCCACCCCTCCTCACCCCTCCTCACCCCACCCCTCCTCACCCCACCTCACCCCACCTCACCCCAGCCCTCCTCACCTCACCTCAACCCTCCTCACCTCACCCCACCTCACCCCACCCACCTCA
Organism: Isurus oxyrinchus; assembly: GCA_026770705.1. Taxonomy (NCBI): domain Eukaryota; kingdom Metazoa; phylum Chordata; class Chondrichthyes; order Lamniformes; family Lamnidae; genus Isurus; species Isurus oxyrinchus. Next base: position 36,677 of record JANJGN010003964.1, read on the forward strand.
CCCCAACTCACCTCAATCCACCTCACCTCAATCCACCTCACCTCACCCCCCTCACCCCACCTCACCCCACCTCACCTCAGACCACCTCACCCCACCTCACCTCAGCCCACCTCACCTCACCTCAATCCAACACACCTCACCCCCCTCACCCCACCTCACCTCACCCCACCTCACCTCAGCCCACCTCACCTCAGCCCACCTCACCTCAGCCCACCTCACCTCACCTCAATCCAACTCACCTCACCCCACCTCACACCACCTCACCCCACCCCACCCCTCCTCACCTCACCCCACCTCACCCCACCTCACCTACTCACCTCATCCCACTCCTCCTCACCCCACCTCATCCCTCCTCACCCCACCTCACACCACCTCACCCCTCCTCACCTCTCCCCACCTCACCTCACAGCACCTCATGCCACCCCACCTCACCCCACCCATCCTCACCTCACCCCCCCTCACCTCTCCTCACCCCACCTCACCCCAACTCACCTCTCCTCACCCCACCTCACCACACAGACCTCACCTCACCCCACCTCACCCCACCCCACCTCAACCCACCCCTCACCTCCCCTCACCTCATCTCACCCCACCTCGCCCCACCTCGCCCCACCTCACCCCACTTCACCCCACCTCACCCCATCCAAACTCACCCCACCTAACCCCACCTCACCTCACCTCACCCCACCTCACCTCACCCGACCCCTCCTCACCCCACCTTACCGCACCCAACCTCACCCGACCCCAAGTCACCCCAGCTCTCCACACCTCAACTCAGCCCACCTCAACTCAGCCCACCTCACATCACCCCACCTCACATCACCCCACCTCACATCACCCCACCTCACATCACCCCACCTCACATCACCCCACCACTCCCCACTTCACCTCTCCCCAACTCACCTCACCCCACCCCACCTCGCCCCACCCCACCCACCACCGCACCCCACCTCACCTACCTCACCCCACCTCACCCCTCCTCACCTCATCCCACCCCACCTCACCACACCTCACCTCACCCCACCTCACCTCACCCCACCTCACCTCACACCACCTCACCTCACACCACCTCACCTCACCCCACCTCAACTCACACCACCTCAACTCACACCACCTCAACTCACACCACCTCAACTCACACCACCTCAACTCACACCACCTCAACTCACACCACCTCAACTCACACCACCTCAACTCACACCACCTCACCCCACCTCACCTCACCTCAATCCACCCCACCTCACCTCATACAACCTCACCCCACCTCACCTCACCCCACCTCAACTCACCTCAATCCACCTCACCTCACCCCCCTCACCCCACCTCACCCCACCTCAACTCACACCACCTCACCTCAACTCACCCCACCTCACCTCACACCACCTCACCCCACCTCACCTCACCTCCACCCACCTCACCCCACCTCACCTCACCTCAATCCAACTCACCTCACCCCACCTCACCCCACTCCACCTCACCCCACCTCACCCCACCTCACCCCACCTGACCCCACCCGACCCCAACTCACCCCACCTCTCCACACCTCAACTCACCCCACCTCACATCACATCACCCCACCTCACATCACATCACCCCACCTCACATCACATCACCCCACCTCACATCACA
>JANJGN010003965.1:0-2500 GCA_026770705.1 Isurus oxyrinchus
CCCTGAATGGACTGGGACAACGCCCTGGGAATCCAGACACAGGGGAGGGAGCCTGGGTTTCGAGTGAACTGTTTCCACTCGGGAGTGGAATGATTCTCTTTGGGGGTCTGTAAACCTCCCCCACCAGCGACGCACAGGGGCAGCGGCGTGTGTACCATCTACAAGATGCACTGCAGCAACTCGCCAAGGCTCCTTCGACAGCGCCGCCCGAACCCACCACCTCTACCGTCTAGAAGGACCAGGGCAGCAGACACATGGGGAACAGCCACCGCCTGGACGTTCCCCTCCGAGCCCCTCACCATCCCGACTTGGCAATATATTGGCCGTTCCTTCATTGTCGCTGGGTCCAAATCCTGGAACTCCCTCCCTAACAGCGCTGTGGGTGTACCTACACCACAGGGGACAAAATCCTGGAACTCCCTCCCTAACAGCGCAGTGGGTGTACCTACACCACACGGGGACAAAATCCTGGAACTCCCTCCCTAACAGCACCGTGGGTGTACCTACACCGCAGGGGACAAAATCCTGGAACTCCCTCCCTAACAGCGCAGTGGGTGTACCTACACCACACGGACAAAATCCTGGAACTCCCTCCCTAACAGCGCCCTGGGTGTACCTACACCACACGGACAAAATCCTGGAACTCCCTCCCTAACAGCACTGTGGGTGTACCTACACCACACGGACAAAATCCTGGAACTCCCTCCCTAACAGCGCCGTGGGTGTACCTACACCACACGGGGACAAAATCCTGGAACTCCCTCCCTAACAGCGTCGTGGGTGTACCTACACCACACGGGGACAAAATCCTGGAACTCCCTCCCTAACAGCGCTGTGGGTGTACCTACACCACACAGGACAAAATCCTGGAACTCCCTCCCTAACAGCACCGTGGGTGTACCCACACCACACACGGGGACAGCTGGGGTTGGAGAAGGTGGGTCACCCCCCCAGCTTCTGAAGGGGGTATCTAGAGACGGGCTATAAACACTGGACACATCCAGGGTGGCCCACAAGTGCCTAAACTGGGGAGGGAGGGACGAGAGGTCTCGGGATGTGTGTCAATGTTGGCCAAGTGTGGGAGGGTCCCGGGATCGAACCCATACCCCTTCCCAGGGTCGCTGGGTCCCCTGACATTGACCTATTCTTACCTAAAGTGACCATCTCGAAGAGCAGCACTCCAAACGACCATCTGCAAGTTCAAGATACCATCCATTACCGGGATTCCCACCTCGTAGCCCCATCGTCACCAAGCCGGCCTCTTCCCAACTCCGGAACGTCGCCCAGACCCACCCCGGGCTCAGCTCATCGACTGCTGAAGCCATCGTCCCTCCCGTCGTCTGCTCCAGACTCGTCCGCCCCCCACCACCCACCCGCCCGCAGCCCAGCTCCTCTCTTCCACGTTCCAGTGTTCGCCCATCGCATAATTATCTCAGCTCAGCCGAGTCTCGGCCTCCCCCGCCACCCCCACCCCCGGTCCCCAATCCCCGGGGGTCCGGAGTCTCTCCCAGCGCCAATCACCCATCAGCCACCCGGTGTCCACAGACCATCTCTGGCACAGGGGTCAAATTCACCATCCTCGTACCGCAAACTCCCCTCCGGTGTAACCTCCTCCAGCCCCTACACCCCCTCCCTATCTCCGTAACCTCCTTCAGCCCCTACACCCCCTCCCTATCTCTGTAACCTCCTCCAGCCCCTACACCCCTCCCTATCTCTGTAACCTCCTCCAGCCCCTACACCCCTCCCTATCTCTGTAACCTCCTCGAGACTCTACACCCCTCCCTATCTCTGTAACCTCCTCCAGCCCCTACACCCCCTCCCTATCTCTGTAACCTCCTCCAGCCCCTACAACCCTCCCTATCTCTGTAACCTCCTCCAGCCCCTACACCCCTCCCTATCTCTGTAACCTCCTCCAGCACCTACACCCCTCCCTATCTCTGTAACCTCCTCCAGCCCCTACACCCCCTCCCTATCTCTGTAACCTCCTCCAGCCCCTACACCCCCTCCCTATCTCTGTAACCTCCTCCAGCCCCTACAACCCTCCCTATCTCTGTAACCTCCTCCAGCCCCTACACCCCTCCCTATCTCTGTAACCTCCTCCATCCCCTACACCCCCTCCCTATCTCCGTAACCTCCTCCAGCCCCTACACCCTCTCCCTATCTCTGTAACCTCCTCCAGCCCCTACACCCCTCCCTATCTCTGTAACCTCCTCCATCCCCTACACCCCTCCCTATCTCTGTAACCTCCTCCATCCCCTACACCCCTCCCTATCTCTGTAACCTCCTCCAGCCCCTACACCTCTCCCTATCTCCGTAACCTCCTCCAGCCCCTACACCTCTCCCTATCTCTGTAACCTCCTCCAGCCCCTACACCCCTCCCTATCTCTGTAACCTCCTCCAGCCCCTACACCCCTCCCTATCTCTGTAACCTCCTCCAGCCCCTACACCCCTCCCTATCTCTGTAACCTCCTCCAGCCCCTACACCCCTCCCTATCTCTGT
>JANJGN010003965.1:7500-38305 GCA_026770705.1 Isurus oxyrinchus
TCTCGTAGCCAAGTCTCCCATAACCAAGTCCTTCATAACCACATCCCTCTTTGTCTCTCATAACCACACCTCTTGTAACCACATCTCTTGTAACCACATCTCTCGTAACCTGCCTCTCGTAACCACATCTCTCGTAACCACGTTTTTCCTAAGCACATCTCTTAGAGTCATGTCTCTCGTAACCATGTCTCTCATAACCATGTCTCACGTAACCACGTCTCTCGTAACCACGTCTCTCGTAACCACGTCTCTCGTAACCACGTCTCTCGTAACCACATCCATTGTTACCATGTCTCTCATTATGCGTCTCTCATTATCGTGTCTCTCATAATCACATCTCTCATAACCACATCTCTCATAACCATATCTCTCATAACCACATCTCTCACAACCACATCTCATAACCACATCTCATAACCACATCTCTCATAACCACATCTCTCATAACCACATCTCTCATAACCATATATCTCATAACCACATCTCTCATAACCACATCTCTCATAACCACATCTCTCATAACCACATCTCATAACCACATCTCTCATAACCACATCTCTCATAACCACATCTCATAACCACATCTCATAACCACATCTCTCATAACCACATCTCTCATAACCACATCTCTCATAACCACATCTCATAACCACATCTCTCATAACCACATCTCATAACCACATCTCATAACCACATCTCATAACCACATCTCATAACCACATCTCTCATAACCATATCTCTCATAACCACATCTCATAACCACATCTCATAACCACATCTCTCATAACCATATCTCTCATAACCACATCTGATAACCACATCTGATAACCACATCTCATAACCACATCTCATAACCACATCTCTCATAACCATATCTCCCATAACCACATCTCTCATAACCACATCTCATAACCACATCTCTCATAACAACATCTCTCATAACCACATCTCATAACCACATCTCTCATAACCACATCTCTCATAACCACATCTCTCATAACCACATCTCATAACCACATCTCTCATAACCACATCTCTCATAACCACATCTCTCATAACCACATCTCATAACCACATCTCTCATAACCACATCTCTCATAACCACATCTCATAACCACATCTCTCATAACCACATCTCTCATAACCACATCTCATAACCACATCTCTCATAACCATATCTCTCATAACCACATCTCATAACCACATCTCTCATAAGCAATCTCATAACCACATCTCTCATAACCACATCTCTCATAACCACATCTCATAACCACATCTCTCATAACCACATCTCAATAACCACATCTCATAACCACATCTCTCATAACCACATCTCTCATAACCACATCTCATAACCACATCTCATAACCACATCTCATAACCACATCTCTCATAACCACATCTCTCATAACCACATCTCATAACCACATCTCTCATAACCACATCTCTCATAACCACATCTCTCATAACCACATCCCTCATAACCACATCTCTCATAACCACATCTCTCATAACCACATCTCATAACCACATCTCTCATAACCAATCTCATAACCACATCTCATAACCACATCTCATAACCACATCTCATAACCACATCTCATATCCACATCTCTCATAACCACATCTCTCATAACCACATCTCTCATAACCACATCTCTCATAATCACATCTCATAACCATATCTCTCATAACCACATCTCTCATAATCACATCTCATAACCACATCTCTCATAACCACATCTCATAACCACATCTCTCATAACCAATCTCATAACCACATCTCTCATAACCACATCTCTCATAACCACATCTCATAACCACATCTCTCATAACCACATCTCTCATAACCACATCTCTCATAACCACCTCTCATAACCACATCTCATAACCACATCTCTCATAACCACATCTCTCATAGCCACATCTCATAACCACATCTCTCATAACCACATCTCTCATAACCACATCTCTCATAATCACATCTCATAACCACATCTCTCATAACCACATCTCATAACCACATCTCTCATAACCAATCTCATAACCACATCTCTCATAACCACATCTCTCATAACCACCTCTCATAACCACATCTCATAACCACATCTCTCATAACCACATCTCTCATAGCCACATCTCATAACCACATCTCTCATAACCACATCTCTCATAACCACATCTCATAACCACATCTCTCATAACTACATCTCATAACCACATCTCTCATAACCACATCTCATAACCACATCTCTCATAACCACATCTCTCATAACCACATCTCATAACCACATCTCATAACCACATCTCTCATAATCACATCTCATAACCACATCTCTCATAACCACATCTCATAACCACATCTCTCATAACCAATCTCATAACCACATCTCTCATAACCACATCTCTCATAACCACATCTCATAACCACATCTCTCATAACCACATCTCTCATAACCACATCTCATAACCACATCTCTCGTAACCACATCTCTCATAACCACATCTCTCATAACCACATCTCTCATAACCACCTCTCATAACCACATCTCATAACCACATCTCTCATAACCACATCTCTCATAACCACATCTCATAACCACATCTCTCATAACCACATCTCTCATAACCACATCTCATAACCACATCTCTCATAACTACATCTCATAACCACATCTCTCATAACCACATCTCATAACCACATCTCTCATAACCACATCTCTCATAACCACATCTCATAACCACATCTCATAACCACATCTCTCATAACCACATCTCTCATAACCACATCTCATAACCACATCTCTCATAACCACATCTCATAACCACATCTCTCATAACCACATCTCTCATACCCACATCTCATAACCACATCTCATAACCACATCTCTCATATCCACATCTCTCATAACCACATCTCTCATAACCACATCTCATAACCACATCTCTCATAACCACATCTCATAACCACATCTCATAACCACATCTCTCATAACCACATCTCATAACCACATCTCTCATAACCACATCTCTCATAACCACATCTCTCATAACCACATCTCTCATAACCACATCTCATAACCACATCTCATAACCACATCTCTCATAACTACATCTCATAACCATGTCTCTCATAACTAATTCCCTTGTAACCATGTCTCTGATAGCCAAGTCTCGTAACCACGCCTCTCGTAACCACGCCTCTCGTAACCACGCCTCTCGTAACCACGCCTCTCGTAACCATGCCTCTCGTAACCTGCCTCTCGTAACCATGCCTCTCGTAATCATGCCTCTCGTAACCACGCCTCTCGTAACCATGTCTCTCATAACTAATTCCCTTGTAACCATGTCTCTGATAGCCAAGTCTTGTAACCACGCCTCTCATAACCATGCCTCTCATAACCACGCCTCTCGTAACCATGTCTCTCGTAACCACGTTGCTTATAACCATGCCTCTCGCAGATAGGTCTCTCATAGCCAAGTCTCTTAGAACCAAGTCCCTCAGATCCACATCTCTCATAACCATCTCTCTCATAACCACATCTCTTGCAACCACATCTCTTGTAGCCATGTAACTCATAACCACATCTCTCGTAGCCAGATCTCCTATAACCACGTCTGATCTCTCCTGACCATGTCTCTTGTTCCGAGCCTCTCTTAATTAAGTCTCTCATGACCTTGTCTCTCAGAGCCTCAGTTATATCAGTCTCTTGTAACTCAGTCTTCTGTAATCACACCTATCGTAACTCTGTCTCTCATGATCACACCTATCGTAACTCTGTCTCTCGTAATCACAGACTGAGTTACGATAGGTGTGATTATGGGAGACTGAGTTACGATAGGTGTGATTATGGGAGATTGAGCTACAATAGGTGTGATTAAGGGGGACTGAGTTCTGATGGGTGTGAACTATCGTAACTCTGTCTCCTGTAATCACATCCATTGTAAGTCAATCTTCCATAACCACACCAATTGTAACTCCGTTTCCCGTAATCACACCTATCGTAACTCAGTCTCCCATGATCACACGTATCGTAACTCAGTCTCCCGTAATCACACCTATCGTAACTCAGTCTCCCATGATCACACGTATCGTAACTCAGTCTCCCGTAATCACACCTATCGTAACTCAGTCCCTTGTGACCACACCTATCATAACTCCGTTTCCCGTAATCACACCTATCGTAACTCCATCTCCCGGAATCACCACGATCGTAACTCAGTCTCCCGGAATCACACCTATCGTAACTCAGTCCCTTGTGACCACACCTATCATAACTCCGTTTCCCGTAATCACACCTATCGTAACTCCATCTCCCGTAATCACCACGATCGTAACTCCGTCTCCCGTAATCGCACCTATCGTAACTCCGTTTCCTGTAATCACACCTATCGTAACTCAGTCTCCCATGATCACACGTATCGTAACTCAGTCTCCCGTAATCACACGTATCGTAACTCAGTCTCCCATGATCACACGTATCGTAACTCAGTCTCCCGTAATCACACCTATCGTAACTCAGTCCCTTGTGACCACACCTATCATAACTCCATCTCCCGTAATCACCACGATCGTAACTCCGTCTCCCGTAATCGCACCTATCGTAACTCTGTCTCCCGTAATCACCACGATCGTAACTCCGTCTCCCGTAATCGCACCTATCGTAACTCCGTCTCCCGTAATCACACCTATCGTAACTCAGTCTCCCATAATCACCCCTATTGTAACTCCGTCTCCCATAATCACACCTATCGTAGCTCCGTCTCCTGTAATCACCACGATCGTAACTCCGTCTCCTGTAATCGCACCTATCGTAACAACATCTCCCATAATCACACCTATTGTAACTCCGTCTCCCATAATTACCACGATCGTAACTCCGTCTCCTGTAATCACACCTATTGTAACTCCGTCTCCCGTAATCACACCTATCGTAACTCCATCTCCCGTAATCACACCTATCATAACTCTGTCTCTCATAATCACACCTATCATAACTCCATCTCCCGTAATCACCCCGATCGTAACTCCGTCTCCCGTAATCACACCTATCGTAACTCAGTCTCCCATAATCACCCCTATCGTAACTCCGTCTCCTGTAATCACACCTATCGTAACTCCATCTCCCGTAATCACACCTATCGTAACTCTGTCTCTCGTAATCACACCTATCATAACTCCATCTCCCGTAATCACCCCGATCGTAACTCCGTCTCCCGTAATCGCACCTATCGTAACAACGTCTCCCATAATCACACCTGTTGTAACTCCATCTCCCATAATTACCACGATCGTAACTCCGTCTCCTGTAATCACACCTATTGTAACTCCATCTCCCGTAATCACACCTATCGTAACTCCGTCTCCCGTAATCACACGTATTGTAACTCTGTCTCTCATAATCACACCTATCGTAACTCCATCTCCCTTAATCACCCCTATCGTAACTCCGTCTCCTGTAATCACCCCGATTGTAACTCCATCTCCCTTAATCACCCCTATCGTAACTCCGTCTCCCGTAATCACCCCGATCGTAACTCCGTCTCCCATAATCACCCCGATTGTAACTCCGTCTCCCGTAATCACCCCGATCGTAACTCCATCTCCCGTAATCACCCCTATTGTTACTCCGTCTCCCGTAATCACCCCGATCGTAACTCCGTCTCCCATAATCACCCCTATCGTAACTCCGTGTCCCATAATCGCCCCGATCGTAACTCCATCTCCCATAATCACCCCGATCGTAACTCCGTCTCTCGTGACCGGCTCTCTCGTAATTAAGTCCCCCGTAATGTGGGCAGAGCGGCACCCGTGAGGTTGTACACCCCCCACCTTCCCCCAACTGATCCCGAGCAGACCCTCACTCAGCCGCTCCCGCGCGAGCGAGATCGGAGGGATCCTTCTGTACCTTGCGACACGTCCAGAGGAAGCGGAGCAGGTTCCCACGATTCATGTTGCCCAGCACAATGTAGAAAGGCAAGTGGTCAGTGCAGCAACCCAGCAACTCCACCAGGTTAGGGTGATGCCCCAGGAAGACGTGGAACTTAACCCTGGCCAGAAACACCTTCGCCCAGGAGGGATCAGCAGCATCTGCAACCAGGGGGAGCGAGAGGTCAGAAATATCAGAGATCCATTCAGCCCAGCCACAGCCTGTTACACAGGAACAGCAGGAGGCCATTCAGTCCATCCACAGCCTGTTACACAGGAACAGCAGGAGGCCATTCAGTCCATCCACAGCCTGTTACACAGGAACAGCAGGAGGACATTCAGCCCATCCACAGCCCGTTACACAGGAACAGCAGGAGGACATTCAGCCCATCCACAGCCCGTTACACAGGAACTGGAGGAGGCCATTCAGCCCCTCTCGAGCCTGATACACAGGAACAGAAGGAGGCCATTCAGCCCCCTCTCGAGCCTGTTACACAGGAACAGGAGCAGGCCATTCAGCCCATCTCGAGCCTGTTACACAGGAACAGGAGGAGGCCATTCAGCCCCTCTCAAGCCTATTACACAGGAACAGGAGGAGGCCATTCAGCCCATCCACAGCCTGTTACACAGGAACAGAAGGAGGCCATTCAGCCACTCTCGAGCCAGTTACACAGGAACAGGAGCAGGCCATTCAGCCCATCTCAAGCCTGTTACACAGGAACAAAAGGAGGCCATTCAGCCCCTCACGAGCCTGTTACCCAGGAACAGGAGGAGCACATTCAGCCCCTCTCGAGCCTGATACACAGGAACAGGAGGAGGCCATTCAGCCCCTCTAGAGCCTGTTACACAGGAACAGGAGGAGGCCATTCAGCCCCTCTCGAGCCTCTTACACAGGAACAGGAGGAGGCCATTCAGTCCCTCTCGAGCCTGTTACACAGGAGCAGGAGGAGGCCATTAAGCCCCTCTCGAGCATGTTACAGAGGAACAGGAGGAGGCCATTCAGCACCTCTCGAGACTGTTACACAGGAGCAGGAGGAGTCCATTCAGCCCCTCTCGAGCCTGTTAGACACAACAATGCGTTCTGAGGCGGCGCCGAAAGCACCGGTAAGGGGGGGGGGGGTTCACAGACATACCGTTCAGTTCCTTCAGCACCACAGTCCTGCGCTGACCAGCGTCCTGGGAGGCGAGCTGGGCCTGGAAAAGGAGGCCATACCTCCCCTGGGCTATCTGCTTCCAGCCGCCCACCAGCCGCTCACGGGGGATCTGCCAGTGGCTGAGCTCCGGGTCCGAGTTCCAGGGGAAGCCGTTCGGAGACGAGAGGCTCAGCGTGAGGTTGCTACGCGAGGTGGCGCAGTCACCCCTGCCCCGCACCGAGGGTCCTGAGGACAAAAAAGGTCAAAGGCATCAGAACTCAACCAGACCGGCGCAGGCGCAAACTCAAACCCCGTAAACGTCCAAACTTATCAAAAACCAGGTACAGCACGGGGTTAGATTACAGTAAAGCTCCCTCTACACTGTCCCCATCAAACACTCCCAGGACAGGTACAGCACAGGGTTAGATACAGAGTAAAGCTCCCTCTACACTGTCCCCATCAAACACTCCCAGGACAGGTACAGCACGGGGTTAGATACAGAGTAAAGCTCCCTCTACACTGTCCCCATCAAACACTCCCAGGACAGGTACAGCACGGGGTTAGATACAGAGTAAATCTCCCTCTACACCGTCCCCATCAAACACTCCCAGGACAGGTACAGCATGGGGTTAGATAGAGAGTAAATCTCCCTCTACACTGTCCCCATCAAACACTCCCAGGACAGGTACAGCACGGGGTTAGATACAGAGTAAAGCTCCCTCTACACTGTCCCCATCAAACACTCCCAGGACAGGTACAGCACGGGGTTAGATACAGAGTAAATCTCCCTCTACACCGTCCCCATCAAACACTCCCAGGACAGGTACAGCATGGGGTTAGATACAGAGTAAATCTCCCTCTACACTGTCCCCATCAAACACTCCCAGGACAGGTACAGCACGGGGTTAGATACAGAGTAAAGCTCCCTCTACACAGTCACCATCAAACACTCCCAGGACAGGTACAGCACGGGGTTAGATACAGAGTAAAGCTCCCTCTACACTGTCCCCATCAAACACTCCCAGGACAGGTACAGCACGGGGTAAGATACAGGGTAAATCTCCCTCTACAATGTCCCCATCAAACACTCCCAGGACAGGTACAGCACGGGGTTAGATACAGAGTAAATCTCCCTCTACACCGTCTCCATCAAATACTCCTAGGACAGGTACAGCACGAGTTTAGATACAGAGTAAATCTCCCTCTACACCGTCCCCATCAAACACTCCCAGGACAGGTACAGCACGGGGTTAGATACAGACTAAATCTCCCTCTACACCGTCCCCATCAAACACTCCCAGGACAGGTACAGCACGGGGTTAGATACAGAGTAAAGCTCCCTCTACACTATCCCAATCAAACTCTCCCAGGACAGGTACAGAACGGGGTTAGATACAGAGTAAAGCTCCCTCTACACTGTCCCCATCAAACACTCCCAGGACAGGTACAGCACGGGGTAAGATACAGAGTAAATCTCCCTCTACACTGTCCCCATCAAACACTCCCAGGACAGGTACAGCACGGGGTTAGATACAGAGTAAATCTCCCTCTACACCGTCCCCATGAAACACTCGCAGGACAGGTAAAGCACGGGGTTAGATACAGAGTAAATCTCCCTCTACACCGTTCCCTTCAAACACTCCCAGGACAGGTACAGCACGGGGTTACATACAGAGTAAAGCTCCCTCTACACTATCCCCATCAAACACTCCAAGGACAGGTACAGCACGGGGTTAGATACAGAGTAAATCTCCCTCTACACTGTCCCCATCAAACACTCCCAGGATAGGTACAGCACGGGGTTAGATACAGAGTAAATCTCCATCTACACCGTCCCCATCAAACACTCCCAGGACAGGTACAGCACGGGGTTAGATAAAGAATAAATCTCCCTCTACACTGTCCCCATTAAACACTCCCAGGACAGGTACAGCACGGGGTTAGATACAGAGTAAAGCTCCCTCTACACTGTCCCCATCAAATACTCCCAGGACAGGTACAGCAAGGGGTTAGATACAGAGTAAATCTCCCTCTACAATGTCCCCATCAAACACTCCCAGGACAGGTACAGCACGGGGTAAGATACAGAGTAAAGCTCCCTCTACATCGTCCCCATCAAACACTCCCAGGACAGGTACAGCACGGGGTTAGATACAGAGTAAAGCACCTTCTACACTGTCTCCATTAAACACTCCCAGGACAGGTACAGCACGGGGTTAGATACAGAGTAAATCTCCCTCTTCACTGTCCCCATCAAACACTCCCAGGACAGGTACAGCACGGGGTTAGATACAGAGTAAATCTCCCTCTACACCGTCCCCTTCAAACACTCCCAGGACAGGTACAGCACGGGGTTACATACAGAGTAAAGCTCCCTCTACACTGTCCCCATCAAACACTCCCAGGACAGGTACAGCACGGGGTTAGATACAGAGTAAATCTCCCTCTACACTGTCCCCATCAAACACTCCCAGGACAGGTACAGCACGGGGTTAGATACAGAGTAAATCTCCATCTACACCGTCCCCATCAAACACTCCCAGGACAGGTACATCACGGGGTTAGATACAGAGTAAAGCTCCCTCTACACTGTCCCCATCAAACACTCCCAGGACAGGTACAGCACGGGGTTAGCTACAGAGCAAATCTCCCTCTACACCGTCCCCATCAAACACTGCCAGGACAGGTACAGCACGGGGTTAGATACAGACTAAATCTCCCTCTACACCGTCCCCATCAAACACTCCCAGGACAGGTACAGCACGGGGTTAGATACAGAGTAAAGCTCCCTCTACACTGTCCCCATCAAACACTCCCAGGACAGGTACAGCATGGGGTTAGATACAGAGTAAAGCTCCCTCTACACTGTCCCCATCACACACTCCCAGGACAGGTACAGCATGGGGTTAGATACAGAGTAAAGCTCCCTCTACACTGTCCCCATCAAACTCTCCCAGGACAGGTACAGAACGGGGTTAGATACAGAGTAAAGCTCCCTCTAAACTGTCCCCATCAAACACTCCCAGGACAGGTACAGCACGGGGTTAGATACAGAGTAAATCTCCCTCTACACCGTTCCCTTCAAACATTCCCAGGACAGGAACAGCACGGGGTTACATACAGAGTAAAGCTCCCTCTACACTGTCCCCATCAAACACTCCCAGGACAGGTACAGCACGGGGTTAGATACAGAGTAAATCTCCCTCTACACTGTCCCCATCAAACACTCCCAGCACAGGTACAGCACGGGGTTAGATACAGAGTAAATCTCCCTCTACACTGTCCCCATCAAACACTCCCAGGACAGGTACAGCACGGGGTTAGATAGAGAATAAATCTCCCTCTACACTGTCCCCATTAAACACTCCCAGGACAGGTACAGCACGGGGTTAGATACAGAGTAAAGCTCCCTCTACACTGTCCCCATCAAATACTCCCAGGACAGGTACAGCACGGGGTTAGATACAGAGTAAATCTCCCTCTACAATGTCCCATCAAACACTCCCAGGACAGGTACAGCACGGGGTAAGATACAGAGTAAAGCTCCCTCTACATCGTCCCCATCAAACACTCCCAGGACAGGTACAGCACGGGGTTAGATACAGAGTAAAGCACCATCTACACTGTCTCCATTAAACACTCCCAGGACAGGTACAGCACGAGGTTAGATACAGAGTAAATCTCCCTCTACACTGTCCCCATCAAACACTCCCAGGACAGGTACAGCACGGGGTTAGATACAGAGTAAATCTCCCTCTACACCGTCCCCATCAAACAGTCCCAGGACAGGAACTGCACGGGATTAGATACAGAGTGAATCTCCCTCTACACTGTCTCCATCAAACACTCCCAGGACAGGTACAGCACGAGGTTAGATACAGAGTAAATCTCCCTCTACACCGTCCCCATCAAACACTCTCAGGACAGGTACAGCACGGGGTTAGATACAGAGTAAATCTCCCTCTACACCGTCCCCATCAAACACTCCCAGGACAGGTACATCACGGGGTTAGATACAGAGTAAAGCTCCCTCTACACTGTCCCCATCAAACACTCCCAGGACAGGTACAGCACGGGGTTAGATACAGAGCAAATCTCCCTCTACACCGTCCCCATCAAACACTCCCACGACAGGTACAGCACGGGGTTAGATACAGAGTAAAGCTCCCTCTACACTATCCCCATCAAACTCTCCCAGGACAGGTACAGAACGGGGTAAGATACAGAGTAAAGCTCCCTCTACACTGTCCCCATCAAACACTCCCAGGACAGGTACAGCACGGGGTTAGATACAGAGTAAATCTCCCTCTACACCGTCCCCATCAAACACTCCCAGGACAGGGAAAGCACGGGGTTACATACAGAGTAAAGCTCCCTCTACACTGTCCCCATCAAACACTCCCAGGACAGGTACAGCACGGGGTTAGATACAGAGTAAATCTCCCTCTACACTGTCCCCATCAAACACTCCCAGGACAGGTACAGCACGGGGTTAGATACAGAGTAAATCTCCATCTACACCGTCCCCATCAAAGACTCCCAGGACAGGTACAGCACGGGGTTAGATACAGAATAAATCTCCCTCTACACTGTCCCCATTAAACACTCCCAGGACAGGTACAGCACGGGGTTAGATACAGAGTAAAGCTCCCTCTACACTGTCCCCATCAAACACTCCCAGGACAGGTACAGCACGGGGTTAGATACAGAGTAAAGCTCCCTCTACACTGTCCCCATCAAACACTCCCAGGACAGGTACAGCACGGGATTAGATACAGAGTGAATCTCCCTCTACACTGTCTCCATCAAACACTCCCAGGACAGGTACAGCACGAGGTTAGATACAGAGTAAATCTCCCTCTACACCGTCCCCATCAAACACTCTCAGGACAGGTACATCACGGGGTTAGATACAGAGTAAATCTCCCTCTACACTGTCCCCATCAAACACTCCCAGGACAGGTACAGCACGGGGTTAGATACAGAGTAAAGCTCCCTCTACACTGTCCCCATCAAACACTCCCAGGACAGGTACAGCACGGGGTTAGATACAGAGTAAATCTCCCTCTACACCGTCCCCATCAAACACTCACAGGACAGGTAAAGCACGGGGTTAGATACAGAGTAAATCTCCCTCTACACCGTCCCCTTCAAACACTCCGAGGACAGGTACAGCAAGGGGTTACATACAGAGTAAAGCTCCCTCTACACTGTCCCCATCAAACACTCCCAGGACAGGTACAGCACGGGGTAAGATACAGAGTAAAGCTCCCTCTACATCGTCCCCATCAAACACTCCCAGGACAGGTGCAGCACGGGGTTAGATACAGAGTAAAGCTCCTTCTACACTGTCTCCATTAAACACTCCCAGGACAGTTACAGCACGGGGTTAGATACAGAGTAAATCTCCCTCTACACTGTCCCCATCAAACACTCCCAGGACATGTACAGCACCGGGTTAGATACAGAGTAAATCTCCCTCAACACCGTCCCCATCAAACACTCCCAGGACAGGTACAGCACGGGGTAAGATACAGAGTAAAGCTCCCTCTACACCGTCCCCATCAAACACTCCCAGGACAGGTAAAGCACAGGGTTAGATACAGAGTAAAGCTCCCTCTACATCGTCCCCATCAAACACTCCCAGGACAGGTACAGCACGGGGTTAGATACAGAGTAAATCTCCCTCTACACCGTCCCCATCAAACACTCCCAGGACAGGTACAGCACGGGATTAGATACAGAGTGAATCTCCCTCTACACTGTCTCCATC
Source organism: Isurus oxyrinchus (assembly GCA_026770705.1). Taxonomy (NCBI): domain Eukaryota; kingdom Metazoa; phylum Chordata; class Chondrichthyes; order Lamniformes; family Lamnidae; genus Isurus; species Isurus oxyrinchus. The sequence continues at coordinate 20,336 of JANJGN010003965.1, forward strand.
AAACACTCCCAGGACAGGTACAGCACGGGGTTAGATACAGAGTAAATCTCCCTCTACACCGTCCCCATCAAACACTCTCAGGACAGGTACAGCACAGGGTTAGATACAGAGTAAATCTCCCTCTACACTGTCCCCATCAAACAATCCCAGGACAGGTACATCACGGGGTTAGATACAGAGTAAAGCTCCCTCTACACTGTCCCCATCAAACACTCCCAGGACCGGTACAGCACGGGGTTAGATACAGAGCAAATCTCCCTCTACACCGTCCCCATCAAACACTGCCAGGACAGGTACAGCACGGGGTTAGATACAGAGTAAATCTCCCTCTAAACCGTCCCCATCAAACACTCCCAGGACAGGTACAGCACGGGGTTAGATACAGAGTAAAGCTCCCTCTACACAATCCCCATCAAACTCTCCCAGGACAGGTACAGAACGGGGTTAGATACAGAGTAAAGCTCCCTCTACACTGTCCCCATCAAACACTCCCAGGGCAGGTACAGCACGGGGTTAGATACAGAGTAAATCTCCCTCTACACCGTCCCCATCAAACACTCCATGGACAGGTACAGCACGGGGTTAGATACAGAGTAAAGCTCCTTCTACACTGTCTCCATTAAACACTCCCAGGACAGGTACAGCACGGGGTTAGATACAGAGTAAATCTCCCTCTACACCGTCCCCATCAAACACTCCCAGGACAGGTACAGCACGGGATTAGATACAGAGTGATTCTCCCTCTATACTGTCTCCATCAAACACTGCCAGGACAAGTACAGCACGAGGTTAGATACAGAGTAAATCTCCCTCTACACCGTCCCCATCAAACACTCCCAGGACAGGTACAGCACGGGGTTAGATAGAGAATAAATCTCCCTCTACACTGTCCCCATTAAACACTCCCAGGACAGGTACAGCACGGGGTTAGATACAGAGTAAAGCTCCCTCTACACTGTCCCCATCAAATACTCCCAGGACAGGTACAGCACGGGGTTAGATACAGAGTAAATCTCCCTCTACAATGTCCCATCAAACACTCCCAGGACAGGTACAGCACGGGGTAAGATACAGAGTAAAGCTCCCTCTACATCGTCCCCATCAAACACTCCCAGGACAGGTACAGCACGGGGTTAGATACAGAGTAAAGCACCATCTACACTGTCTCCATTAAACACTCCCAGGACAGGTACAGCACGAGGTTAGATACAGAGTAAATCTCCCTCTACACTGTCCCCATCAAACACTCCCAGGACAGGTACAGCACGGGGTTAGATACAGAGTAAATCTCCCTCTACACCGTCCCCATCAAACAGTCCCAGGACAGGAACTGCACGGGATTAGATACAGAGTGAATCTCCCTCTACACTGTCTCCATCAAACACTCCCAGGACAGGTACAGCACGAGGTTAGATACAGAGTAAATCTCCCTCTACACCGTCCCCATCAAACACTCTCAGGACAGGTACAGCACGGGGTTAGATACAGAGTAAATCTCCCTCTACACCGTCCCCATCAAACACTCCCAGGACAGGTACATCACGGGGTTAGATACAGAGTAAAGCTCCCTCTACACTGTCCCCATCAAACACTCCCAGGACAGGTACAGCACGGGGTTAGATACAGAGCAAATCTCCCTCTACACCGTCCCCATCAAACACTCCCACGACAGGTACAGCACGGGGTTAGATACAGAGTAAAGCTCCCTCTACACTATCCCCATCAAACTCTCCCAGGACAGGTACAGAACGGGGTAAGATACAGAGTAAAGCTCCCTCTACACTGTCCCCATCAAACACTCCCAGGACAGGTACAGCACGGGGTTAGATACAGAGTAAATCTCCCTCTACACCGTCCCCATCAAACACTCCCAGGACAGGGAAAGCACGGGGTTACATACAGAGTAAAGCTCCCTCTACACTGTCCCCATCAAACACTCCCAGGACAGGTACAGCACGGGGTTAGATACAGAGTAAATCTCCCTCTACACTGTCCCCATCAAACACTCCCAGGACAGGTACAGCACGGGGTTAGATACAGAGTAAATCTCCATCTACACCGTCCCCATCAAAGACTCCCAGGACAGGTACAGCACGGGGTTAGATACAGAATAAATCTCCCTCTACACTGTCCCCATTAAACACTCCCAGGACAGGTACAGCACGGGGTTAGATACAGAGTAAAGCTCCCTCTACACTGTCCCCATCAAACACTCCCAGGACAGGTACAGCACGGGGTTAGATACAGAGTAAAGCTCCCTCTACACTGTCCCCATCAAACACTCCCAGGACAGGTACAGCACGGGATTAGATACAGAGTGAATCTCCCTCTACACTGTCTCCATCAAACACTCCCAGGACAGGTACAGCACGAGGTTAGATACAGAGTAAATCTCCCTCTACACCGTCCCCATCAAACACTCTCAGGACAGGTACATCACGGGGTTAGATACAGAGTAAATCTCCCTCTACACTGTCCCCATCAAACACTCCCAGGACAGGTACAGCACGGGGTTAGATACAGAGTAAAGCTCCCTCTACACTGTCCCCATCAAACACTCCCAGGACAGGTACAGCACGGGGTTAGATACAGAGTAAATCTCCCTCTACACCGTCCCCATCAAACACTCACAGGACAGGTAAAGCACGGGGTTAGATACAGAGTAAATCTCCCTCTACACCGTCCCCTTCAAACACTCCGAGGACAGGTACAGCAAGGGGTTACATACAGAGTAAAGCTCCCTCTACACTGTCCCCATCAAACACTCCCAGGACAGGTACAGCACGGGGTAAGATACAGAGTAAAGCTCCCTCTACATCGTCCCCATCAAACACTCCCAGGACAGGTGCAGCACGGGGTTAGATACAGAGTAAAGCTCCTTCTACACTGTCTCCATTAAACACTCCCAGGACAGTTACAGCACGGGGTTAGATACAGAGTAAATCTCCCTCTACACTGTCCCCATCAAACACTCCCAGGACATGTACAGCACCGGGTTAGATACAGAGTAAATCTCCCTCAACACCGTCCCCATCAAACACTCCCAGGACAGGTACAGCACGGGGTAAGATACAGAGTAAAGCTCCCTCTACACCGTCCCCATCAAACACTCCCAGGACAGGTAAAGCACAGGGTTAGATACAGAGTAAAGCTCCCTCTACATCGTCCCCATCAAACACTCCCAGGACAGGTACAGCACGGGGTTAGATACAGAGTAAATCTCCCTCTACACCGTCCCCATCAAACACTCCCAGGACAGGTACAGCACGGGATTAGATACAGAGTGAATCTCCCTCTACACTGTCTCCATCAAACACTCCCAGGACAGGTACAGCACGGGGTTAGATACAGAGTAAATCTCCCTCTACACCGTCCCCATCAAACACTCTCAGGACAGGTACAGCACAGGGTTAGATACAGAGTAAATCTCCCTCTACACTGTCCCCATCAAACAATCCCAGGACAGGTACATCACGGGGTTAGATACAGAGTAAAGCTCCCTCTACACTGTCCCCATCAAACACTCCCAGGACCGGTACAGCACGGGGTTAGATACAGAGCAAATCTCCCTCTACACCGTCCCCATCAAACACTGCCAGGACAGGTACAGCACGGGGTTAGATACAGAGTAAATCTCCCTCTAAACCGTCCCCATCAAACACTCCCAGGACAGGTACAGCACGGGGTTAGATACAGAGTAAAGCTCCCTCTACACAATCCCCATCAAACTCTCCCAGGACAGGTACAGAACGGGGTTAGATACAGAGTAAAGCTCCCTCTACACTGTCCCCATCAAACACTCCCAGGGCAGGTACAGCACGGGGTTAGATACAGAGTAAATCTCCCTCTACACCGTCCCCATCAAACACTCCATGGACAGGTACAGCACGGGGTTAGATACAGAGTAAAGCTCCTTCTACACTGTCTCCATTAAACACTCCCAGGACAGGTACAGCACGGGGTTAGATACAGAGTAAATCTCCCTCTACACCGTCCCCATCAAACACTCCCAGGACAGGTACAGCACGGGATTAGATACAGAGTGATTCTCCCTCTATACTGTCTCCATCAAACACTGCCAGGACAAGTACAGCACGAGGTTAGATACAGAGTAAATCTCCCTCTACACCGTCCCCATCAAACACTCCCAGGACAGGTACAGCACGGGGTTAGATACAGAGTAAAGCTCCCTCTACACCGTCCCCATCAAACACTCCCAGGACAGGTACATCACGGGGTTAGATACAGAGTAAAGCTCCCTCTACACTGTCCCCATCAAACACTCCCAGGACAGGTACAGCACGGGGTTAGATACAGAGCAAATCTCCCTCTACACCGTCCCCATCAAACACTGCCAGGACAGGTACAGCACGGGTTTAGATACAGAGTAAATCTTCCTCTACACCGTCCCCATCAAACACTCCCAGGACAGGTACAGCACGGGGATAGATTCAGAGTAAAGCTCCCTCTACACTATCCCCATCAAACTCTCCCAGGACAGGTACAGAACGGGGTTAGATACAGAGTAAAGCTCCCTCTACACTGTCCCCATCAAACACTCCCAGGACAGGTACAGCACGGGGTTAGATACAGAGTAAATCTCCCTCTACACCGTCCCCATCAAACACTCCCAGGACAGGTAAAGCACGGGGTTAGATACAGAGTAAATCTCCCTCTACACAGTCCCCTTCAAACACTCCGAGGACAGGTACAGCACGGGGTTACATATAGAGTAAAGCTCCCTCTGCACTGTCCCCATCAAACACTCCCAGGACAGGTACAGCACGGGGTTAGATACAGAGTAAATCTCCCTCTACACAGTCCCCATCAAACACTCACAGGACAGGTAAAGCACGGGGTTAGATACAGAGTAAAGCTCCCTCTACACTGTCCCCATCAAACACTCCCAGGACAGGTACAGCACGGGGTTAGATACAGAGTAAAGCTCCCTCTACACTGTCCCCATCAAACACTCCCAGGACAGGTACAGCACGGGATTAGATACAGAGTGAATCTCCCTCTACACTGTCTCCATCAAACACTCCCAGGACAGGTACAGCACGAGGTTAGATACAGAGTAAATCTCCCTCTACACCGTCCCCATCAAACACTCTCAGGACAGGTACATCACGGGGTTAGATACAGAGTAAATCTCCCTCTACACTGTCCCCATCAAACACTCCCAGGACAGGTACAGCACGGGGTTAGATACAGAGTAAAGCTCCCTCTACACTGTCCCCATCAAACACTCCCAGGACAGGTACAGCACGGGGTTAGATACAGAGTAAATCTCCCTCTACACCGTCCCCATCAAACACTCACAGGAGAGGTAAAGCACGGGGTTAGATACAGAGTAAATCTCCCTCTACACCGTCCCCTTCAAACACTCCGAGGACAGGTACAGCAAGGGGTTACATACAGAGTAAAGCTCCCTCTACACTGTCCCCATCAAACACTCCCAGGACAGGTACAGCACGGGGTAAGATACAGAGTAAAGCTCCCTCTACATCGTCCCCATCAAACACTCCCAGGACAGGTGCAGCACGGGGTTAGATACAGAGTAAAGCTCCTTCTACACTGTCTCCATTAAACACTCCCAGGACAGTTACAGCACGGGGTTAGATACAGAGTAAATCTCCCTCTACACTGTCCCCATCAAACACTCCCAGGACAGGTACAGCACCGGGTTAGATACAGAGTAAATCTCCCTCAACACCGTCCCCATCAAACACTCCCAGGACAGGTACAGCACGGGGTAAGATACAGAGTAAAGCTCCCTCTACACCGTCCCCATCAAACACTCCCAGGACAGGTAAAGCACAGGGTTAGATACAGAGTAAAGCTCCCTCTACATCGTCCCCAACAAACACTCCCAGGACAGGTACCGCACGGGGTTAGATACAGAGTAAATCTCCCTCTACACCGTCCCCATCAAACACTCCCAGGACAGGTACAGCACGGGATTAGATACAGAGTGAATCTCCCTCTACACTGTCTCCATCAAACACTCCCAGGACAGGTACAGCACGGGGTTAGATACAGAGTAAATCTCCCTCTACACCGTCCCCATCAAACACTCTCAGGACAGGTACAGCACAGGGTTAGATACAGAGTAAATCTCCCTCTACACTGTCCCCATCAAACAATCCCAGGACAGGTACATCACGGGGTTAGATACAGAGTAAAGCTCCCTCTACACTGTCCCCATCAAACACTCCCAGGACCGGTACAGCACGGGGTTAGATACAGAGCAAATCTCCCTCTACACCGTCCCCATCAAACACTGCCAGGACAGGTACAGCACGGGGTTAGATACAGAGTAAATCTCCCTCTAAACCGTCCCCATCAAACACTCCCAGGACAGGTACAGCACGGGGTTAGATACAGAGTAAAGCTCCCTCTACACAATCCCCATCAAACTCTCCCAGGACAGGTACAGAACGGGGTTAGATACAGAGTAAAGCTCCCTCTACACTGTCCCCATCAAACACTCCCAGGGCAGGTACAGCACGGGGTTAGATACAGAGTAAATCTCCCTCTACACCGTCCCCATCAAACACTCCATGGACAGGTACAGCACGGGGTTAGATACAGAGTAAAGCTCCTTCTACACTGTCTCCATTAAACACTCCCAGGACAGGTACAGCACGGGGTTAGATACAGAGTAAATCTCCCTCTACACCGTCCCCATCAAACACTCCCAGGACAGGTACAGCACGGGATTAGATACAGAGTGATTCTCCCTCTATACTGTCTCCATCAAACACTGCCAGGACAAGTACAGCACGAGGTTAGATACAGAGTAAATCTCCCTCTACACCGTCCCCATCAAACACTCTCAGGACAGGTACAGCACGGGGTTAGATACAGAGTAAAGCTCCCTCTACACTCTCCCCATCAAACACTCCCAGGACAGGTACAGCACGGGGTTAGATACAGAGTAAATCTCCCTCTACACCGTCCCCATCAAACACTCCCAGGACAGGTACATCACGGGGTTAGATACAGAGTAAAGCTCCCTCTACACTGTCCCCATCAAACACTCCCAGGACAGGTACAGCACGGGGTTAGATACAGAGCAAATCTCCCTCTACACCGTCCGCATCAAACACTGCCAGGACAGGTACAGCACGGGTTTAGATACAGAGTAAATCTTCCTCTACACCGTCCCCATCAAACACTCCCAGGACAGGTACAGCACGGGGATAGATTCAGAGTAAAGCTCCCTCTACACTATCCCCATCAAACTCTCCCAGGACAGGTACAGAACGGGGTTAGATACAGAGTAAAGCTCCCTCTACACTGTCCCCATCAAACACTCCCAGGACAGGTACAGCACGGGGTTAGATACAGAGTAAATCTCCCTCTACACCGTCCCCATCAAACACTCCCAGGACAGGTAAAGCACGGGGTTAGATACAGAGTAAATCTCCCTCTACACCGTCCCCTTCAAACACTCCGAGGACAGGTACAGCACGGGGTTACATATAGAGTAAAGCTCCCTCTGCACTGTCCCCATCAAACACTCCCAGGACAGGTACAGCACGGGGTTAGATACAGAGTAAATCTCCCTCTACACAGTCCCCATCAAACACTCCCAGGACAGGTACAGCACGGGGTTAGATACAGAGTAAATCTCCCTCTACACCGTCCCCATCAAACACTCCCAGGACAGGTACAGCACGGGGTTAGATACAGAGTAAAGCTCCCTCTGCACTGTACACATCAAACACTCCCAGGACAGGTACAGCACGGGGTTAGATACAGAGTAAATCTCCCTCTACACTGTCCCCATCACACACTCCCAGGACAGGTACAGCACGGGGTTAGATACAGAGTAAAGCTGCCTCTACACTGTCCCCATCAAACACTCCCAGGACAGGTACAGCACGGGGTTAGATACAGAATAAATCTCCCTCTACACTGTCCCTATCACACACTCCCAGGACAGGTACAGCACGGGGTTAGATACAGAGTAAAGCTGCTTCTACACTGTCCCCATCAAACACTCCCAGGACAGGTACAGCACGGGGTTAGATACAGAGTAAATCTCCCTCTACACTGTCCCCATCAAACACTCCCAGGACAGGTACAGCACGGGGTTAGATACAGAGTAAATCTCCCTCTACACCGTCCCCATCAAACACTCCCAGGACAGGTACAGCACGGGGTTAGATATAGAGTAAAGCTCCCTCTGTACTGTCCACATCAAACACTCCCAGGACAGGTACAGAACGGGGTTAGATACAGAGTAAATCTCCCTCTACACTGTCCCCATCACACACTCCCAGGACAGGTACAGCACGGGGTTAGATACAGAGTAAAGCTTCCTCTACACTGTCCTCATCAAACACTCCCAGGACGGGTACAGCATAGTGTTAGATACAGAGTAAATCTCCCTCTGCACTGTCCCCATCAAACACTCCCAGGACAGGTACAGCACGGTGTTAGATTCAGAGTAAATCTCCCTCTACACTGTCCTCATCAAACACTCCCAGGACAGGTACAGCACGGGGTTAGATACAGAGTAAATCTCCATCTACACTGTCCCCATCAAACACTCCCAGGACAGGTACAGCACGGGGTTAGATACAGAGTAAATCTCCCTCTACACTGTCCCCATCATACATTCCTAGGACAGGTACAGCACGGGGTAAGATACAGAGTAAATCTCCCTCTACATTGTCCCCATCAAACACTCCCAGGACAGGTAAAGCACGGGGTTAGATACAGAGTAAATCTCGCTTTACACTGTCCCCATCATACACTCCCAGGACAGGTACAGCACGGGGTTAGTTACAGAGTAAAGCTCCCTCTACACTGTCCCCATCAAACACTCCCAGGACAGGTACAGTACGAGGTTAGATAAAGAGTAAATCTCCCTCTACACCGTCCCAATCCAACACTCCCAGGACAGGTACAGCACGGGGTTAGATACAGAGTAAATCTCACTCAACACCGTCCCCATCAAACACTCCCAGGACAGTTACAGCACGGGGTTAGATGGAGAGTAAAGCTCCCTCTACACTGTCCCCATCAAACACTCCCAGGACAGGTACAGCACGGGGTTAGATACAGAGCAAATCTCCCTCTACACCGTCCCCATCAAACACTCCCAGGACAGGTACAGCACAGGGTTAGATACAGAGTAAAGCTCCCTCTAGTCCGTCCCCATCAAACACTCCCAGGACAGGTACAGCACGGGGTTAGATACAGAGTAAATCTCCCTCTACACCGTCCCCATCAAATTCTCCCAGGATAGCTAAAGCACGGGGTTAGATACAGAGTAAATCTCCCTCTACACCGTCCCCACCAAACACTCCCAGGACAGGTACAGCACGGGGTTAGATACAGAGTAAATCTCCCTCTACACCGTCCGCATCAAACACTCCCAGGACAGGTACAGCACGGGGTTACTTACAGAGTAAAGCTCCCTCTACACTGTCCCCATCAAACAATCCCAGGACAGGTACAGCACGGGGTTACATACAGAGTCAAGCTCCCTCTACACTGTCCCCATCAAACCCTCCCAGGACAGGTACAGCACGGGGTTAGATACAGAGTAAATCTCCCTCTACGCTGTCCCCATCAAACACTCCCAGGACAGGTACAAGCACGGTGTTAGATACAGAGTAAAGCGCCCTCTACACTGTCCCCATCAAACACTCCCAGGACAGGTACAGCACGGGGTTAGATACAGAATAAATCTCCCTCTACACTGTCCCTATCACACACTCCCAGGACAGGTACAGCACGGGGTTAGATACAGAGTAAAGCTGCTTCTACACTGTCCCCATCAAACACTCCCAGGACAGGTACAGCACGGGGTTAGATACAGAGTAAATCTCCCTCTACACTGTCCCCATCAAACACTCCCAGGACAGGTACAGCACGGGGTTAGATACAGAGTAAATCTCCCTCTACACCGTCCCCATCAAACACTCCCAGGACAGGTACAGCACGGGGTTAGCTATAGAGTAAAGCTCCCTCTGTACTGTCCACATCAAACACTCCCAGGACAGGTACAGAACGGGGTTAGATACAGAGTAAATCTCCCTCTACACTGTCCCCATCACACACTCCCAGGACAGGTACAGCACGGGGTTAGATACAGAGTAAAGCTTCCTCTACACTGTCCTCATCAAACACTCCCAGGACGGGTACAGCACAGTGTTAGATACAGAGTAAATCTCCCTCTGCACTGTCCCCATCAAACACTCCCAGGACAGGTACAGCACGGTGTTAGATTCAGAGTAAATCTCCCTCTACACTGTCCTCATCAAACACTCCCAGGACAGGTACAGCACGGGGTTAGATACAGAGTAAATCTCCATCTACACTTTCCCCATCAAACACTCCCAGGACAGGTACAGCACGGGGTTAGATACAGAGTAAATCTCCCTCTACACTGTCCCCATCATACATTCCTAGGACAGGTACAGCACGGGGTAAGATACAGAGTAAATCTCCCTCTACATTGTCCCCATCAAACACTCCCAGGACAGGTAAAGCACGGGGTTAGATACAGAGTAAATCTCGCTTTACACTGTCCCCATCATACACTCCCTGGACAGGTACAGCACGGGGTTAGTTACAGAGTAAAGCTCCCTCTACACTGTCCCCATCAAACACTCCCAGGACAGGTACAGCACGAGGTTAGATAAAGAGTAAATCTCCCTCTACACCGTCCCAATCCAACACTCCCAGGACAGGTACAGCACGGGGTTAGATACAGAGTAAATCTCACTCAACACCGTCCCCATCAAACACTCCCAGGACAGTTACAGCACGGGGTTAGATGGAGAGTAAAGCTCCCTCTACACTGTCCCCATCAAACACTCCCAGGACAGGTACAGCACGGGGTTAGATACAGAGCAAATCTCCCTCTACACCGTCCCCATCAAACACTCCCAGGACAGGTACAGCACAGGGTTAGATACAGAGTAAAGCTCCCTCTAGTCCGTCCCCATCAAACACTCCCAGGACAGGTACAGCACGGGGTTAGATACAGAGTAAATCTCCCTCTACACCGTCCCCATCAAACTCTCCCAGGACAGCTAAAGCACGGGGTTAGATACAGAGTAAATCTCCCTCTACACCGTCCCCATCAAACACTCCCAGGACAGGTACAGCACGGGGTTAGATACAGAGTAAATCTCCCTCTACACCGTCCGCATCAAACACTCCCAGGACAGGTACAGCACGGGGTTACTTACAGAGTAAAGCTCCCTCTACACTGTCCCCATCAAACACTCCCAGGACAGGTACAGCACGGGGTTACATACAGAGTCAAGCTCCCTCTACACTGTCCCCATCAAACCCTCCCAGGACAGGTACAGCACGGGGTTAGATACAGAGTAAATCTCCCTCTACGCTGTCCCCATCAAACACTCCCAGGACAGGTACAAGCACGGTGTTAGATACAGAGTAAAGCGCCCTCTACTCTGTCCCCATCAAACACTCCCAGGACAGGTACAGCACGGAGTTAGATACAGAGTAAATCTCCCTTTACACTGTCCCATCAAACGCACCCAGGACAGGTACAGCACGGGGTTAGATACAGAGTAAATCTCCCTCTACACCGTCCCCATCAAACACTCCCAGGACAGGTACTGCACGGTGTTAGATACAGAGTAAAGCTCCCTCTACACTGTCCCCATCAAACACTCCCAGGACAGGTACAGCACGGGGTTAGATACAGAGTAAATCTCCCTCTACACTGTCCCCATCATACACTCCCAGGACAGGTACAGCACGGGGTTAGATACAGAGTAAATCTCCCTCTACACTGTCCTCATCAAACACTCCCAGGACAGGTACAGCACGGTGTTAGATACAGAGTAAATCTCCCTCTACACTGTCCCCATCAAACACTCCCAGGACAGGTACAGCACGGGGTTAGATACAGAGTAAATCTCCCTCTACACTGTCTCCATCATACACTCCCAGGACAGGTACAGCACGGGGTTAGATACAGAGTAAAGCTCCATCTACACTGTCCTCATCAAACACTCACAGGACAGGTACAGCACAGGGTTAAATAAAGAGTAAATCTCCCTCTACATCGTCCCCATCAAACACTCCCAAGACAGGTACAGCACGGGGTTAGATACAGAGTAAATCTCCCTCTACACTGTCCCCATCAAACACTCCCAGGACAGGTACAGCACGGGGTTTGATACAGAGTAAAGCTCCCTCTACACTGTCCCAATGAAACACTCCCAGGACAGGTACAGCACTTGGTTAGATACAGAGTAAAGCTCCCTCTACACTGTACCCATCAAACACACCCTGGAGAGGTACAGCACGGGGTTAGATACAGAGTAAATCTCCTTCTACACTGTCCCCATCAAACACTCCCAGGACAGGTACAGCACGGGGTTAGATACAGAGTAAAGCTCCCTCTACACCGTCCACATCAAACACTCCCAGGACAGGTACTGCACGGGGTGAGATACAGAGTAAATCTCCCTCTACACTGTCCCCATCAACCACTCCCAGGTCAGGTACAGCACGGGGTTACATACAGAGTAAAGCTCCCTCTACACCGTCCCCATCAAACACTCCCAGGACAGGTAAAGCACAGGGTTAGATACAGAGTAAAGCTCCCTCTACATCGTCCCCATCAAACACTCCCAGGACAGGTACAGCACGGGGTTAGAAACAGAGTAAATCTCCCTCTACACCGTCCCCATCAAACACTCCCAGGACAGGTACAGCACGGGATTAGATACAGAGTGAATCTCCCTCTACACTGTCTCCATCAAACACTCCCAGGACAGGTACAGCACGGGGTTAGATACAGAGTAAATCTCCCTCTACACCGTCCCCATCAAACACTCTCAGGACAGGTACAGCACAGGGTTAGATACAGAGTAAATCTCCCTCTACACTGTCCCCATCAAACAATCCCAGGACAGGTACATCACGGGGTTAGATACAGAGTAAAGCTCCCTCTACACTGTCCCCATCAAACACTCCCAGGACCGGTACAGCACGGGGTTAGATACAGAGCAAATCTCCCTCTACACCGTCCCCATCAAACACTGCCAGGACAGGTACAGCACGGGGTTAGATACAGAGTAAATCTCCCTCTAAACCGTCCCCATCAAACACTCCCAGGACAGGTACAGCACGGGGTTAGATACAGAGTAAAGCTCCCTCTACACAATCCCCATCAAACTCTCCCAGGACAGGTACAGAACGGGGTTAGATACAGAGTAAAGCTCCCTCTACACTGTCCCCATCAAACACTCCCAGGGCAGGTACAGCACGGGGTTAGATACAGAGTAAATCTCCCTCTACACCGTCCCCATCAAACACTCCATGGACAGGTACAGCACGGGGTTAGATACAGAGTAAAGCTCCTTCTACACTGTCTCCATTAAACACTCCCAGGACAGGTACAGCACGGGGTTAGATACAGAGTAAATCTCCCTCTACACCGTCCCCATCAAACACTCCCAGGACAGGTACAGCACGGGATTAGATACAGAGTGATTCTCCCTCTATACTGTCTCCATCAAACACTGCCAGGACAAGTACAGCACGAGGTTAGATACAGAGTAAATCTCCCTCTACACCGTCCCCATCAAACACTCCCAGGACAGGTACAGCACGGGGTTAGATACAGAGTAAAGCTCCCTCTACACCGTCCCCATCAAACACTCCCAGGACAGGTACATCACGGGGTTAGATACAGAGTAAAGCTCCCTCTACACTGTCCCCATCAAACACTCCCAGGACAGGTACAGCACGGGGTTAGATACAGAGCAAATCTCCCTCTACACCGTCCCCATCAAACACTGCCAGGACAGGTACAGCACGGGTTTAGATACAGAGTAAATCTTCCTCTACACCGTCCCCATCAAACACTCCCAGGACAGGTACAGCACGGGGATAGATTCAGAGTAAAGCTCCCTCTACACTATCCCCATCAAACTCTCCCAGGACAGGTACAGAACGGGGTTAGATACAGAGTAAAGCTCCCTCTACACTGTCCCCATCAAACACTCCCAGGACAGGTACAGCACGGGGTTAGATACAGAGTAAATCTCCCTCTACACCGTCCCCATCAAACACTCCCAGGACAGGTAAAGCACGGGGTTAGATACAGAGTAAATCTCCCTCTACACAGTCCCCTTCAAACACTCCGAGGACAGGTACAGCACGGGGTTACATATAGAGTAAAGCTCCCTCTGCACTGTCCCCATCAAACACTCCCAGGACAGGTACAGCACGGGGTTAGATACAGAGTAAATCTCCCTCTACACAGTCCCCATCAAACACTCACAGGACAGGTAAAGCACGGGGTTAGATACAGAGTAAAGCTCCCTCTACACTGTCCCCATCAAACACTCCCAGGACAGGTACAGCACGGGGTTAGATACAGAGTAAAGCTCCCTCTACACTGTCCCCATCAAACACTCCCAGGACAGGTACAGCACGGGATTAGATACAGAGTGAATCTCCCTCTACACTGTCTCCATCAAACACTCCCAGGACAGGTACAGCACGAGGTTAGATACAGAGTAAATCTCCCTCTACACCGTCCCCATCAAACACTCTCAGGACAGGTACATCACGGGGTTAGATACAGAGTAAATCTCCCTCTACACTGTCCCCATCAAACACTCCCAGGACAGGTACAGCACGGGGTTAGATACAGAGTAAAGCTCCCTCTACACTGTCCCCATCAAACACTCCCAGGACAGGTACAGCACGGGGTTAGATACAGAGTAAATCTCCCTCTACACCGTCCCCATCAAACACTCACAGGAGAGGTAAAGCACGGGGTTAGATACAGAGTAAATCTCCCTCTACACCGTCCCCTTCAAACACTCCGAGGACAGGTACAGCAAGGGGTTACATACAGAGTAAAGCTCCCTCTACACTGTCCCCATCAAACACTCCCAGGACAGGTACAGCACGGGGTAAGATACAGAGTAAAGCTCCCTCTACATCGTCCCCATCAAACACTCCCAGGACAGGTGCAGCACGGGGTTAGATACAGAGTAAAGCTCCTTCTACACTGTCTCCATTAAACACTCCCAGGACAGTTACAGCACGGGGTTAGATACAGAGTAAATCTCCCTCTACACTGTCCCCATCAAACACTCCCAGGACAGGTACAGCACCGGGTTAGATACAGAGTAAATCTCCCTCAACACCGTCCCCATCAAACACTCCCAGGACAGGTACAGCACGGGGTAAGATACAGAGTAAAGCTCCCTCTACACCGTCCCCATCAAACACTCCCAGGACAGGTAAAGCACAGGGTTAGATACAGAGTAAAGCTCCCTCTACATCGTCCCCATCAAACACTCCCAGGACAGGTACCGCACGGGGTTAGATACAGAGTAAATCTCCCTCTACACCGTCCCCATCAAACACTCCCAGGACAGGTACAGCACGGGATTAGATACAGAGTGAATCTCCCTCTACACTGTCTCCATCAAACACTCCCAGGACAGGTACAGCACGGGGTTAGATACAGAGTAAATCTCCCTCTACACCGTCCCCATCAAACACTCTCAGGACAGGTACAGCACAGGGTTAGATACAGAGTAAATCTCCCTCTACACTGTCCCCATCAAACAATCCCAGGACAGGTACATCACGGGGTTAGATACAGAGTAAAGCTCCCTCTACACTGTCCCCATCAAACACTCCCAGGACCGGTACAGCACGGGGTTAGATACAGAGCAAATCTCCCTCTACACCGTCCCCATCAAACACTGCCAGGACAGGTACAGCACGGGGTTAGATACAGAGTAAATCTCCCTCTAAACCGTCCCCATCAAACACTCCCAGGACAGGTACAGCACGGGGTTAGATACAGAGTAAAGCTCCCTCTACACAATCCCCATCAAACTCTCCCAGGACAGGTACAGAACGGGGTTAGATACAGAGTAAAGCTCCCTCTACACTGTCCCCATCAAACACTCCCAGGGCAGGTACAGCACGGGGTTAGATACAGAGTAAATCTCCCTCTACACCGTCCCCATCAAACACTCCATGGACAGGTACAGCACGGGGTTAGATACAGAGTAAAGCTCCTTCTACACTGTCTCCATTAAACACTCCCAGGACAGGTACAGCACGGGGTTAGATACAGAGTAAATCTCCCTCTACACCGTCCCCATCAAACACTCCCAGGACAGGTACAGCACGGGATTAGATACAGAGTGATTCTCCCTCTATACTGTCTCCATCAAACACTGCCAGGACAAGTACAGCACGAGGTTAGATACAGAGTAAATCTCCCTCTACACCGTCCCCATCAAACACTCTCAGGACAGGTACAGCACGGGGTTAGATACAGAGTAAAGCTCCCTCTACACTCTCCCCATCAAACACTCCCAGGACAGGTACAGCACGGGGTTAGATACAGAGTAAATCTCCCTCTACACCGTCCCCATCAAACACTCCCAGGACAGGTACATCACGGGGTTAGATACAGAGTAAAGCTCCCTCTACACTGTCCCCATCAAACACTCCCAGGACAGGTACAGCACGGGGTTAGATACAGAGCAAATCTCCCTCTACACCGTCCGCATCAAACACTGCCAGGACAGGTACAGCACGGGTTTAGATACAGAGTAAATCTTCCTCTACACCGTCCCCATCAAACACTCCCAGGACAGGTACAGCACGGGGATAGATTCAGAGTAAAGCTCCCTCTACACTATCCCCATCAAACTCTCCCAGGACAGGTACAGAACGGGGTTAGATACAGAGTAAAGCTCCCTCTACACTGTCCCCATCAAACACTCCCAGGACAGGTACAGCACGGGGTTAGATACAGAGTAAATCTCCCTCTACACCGTCCCCATCAAACACTCCCAGGACAGGTAAAGCACGGGGTTAGATACAGAGTAAATCTCCCTCTACACCGTCCCCTTCAAACACTCCGAGGACAGGTACAGCACGGGGTTACATATAGAGTAAAGCTCCCTCTGCACTGTCCCCATCAAACACTCCCAGGACAGGTACAGCACGGGGTTAGATACAGAGTAAATCTCCCTCTACACAGTCCCCATCAAACACTCCCAGGACAGGTACAGCACGGGGTTAGATACAGAGTAAATCTCCCTCTACACCGTCCCCATCAAACACTCCCAGGACAGGTACAGCACGGGGTTAGATACAGAGTAAAGCTCCCTCTGCACTGTACACATCAAACACTCCCAGGACAGGTACAGCACGGGGTTAGATACAGAGTAAATCTCCCTCTACACTGTCCCCATCACACACTCCCAGGACAGGTACAGCACGGGGTTAGATACAGAGTAAAGCTGCCTCTACACTGTCCCCATCAAACACTCCCAGGACAGGTACAGCACGGTGTTAGATACAGAATAAATCTCCCTCTACACTGTCCCTATCACACACTCCCAGGACAGGTACAGCACGGGGTTAGATACAGAGTAAAGCTGCTTCTACACTGTCCCCATCAAACACTCCCAGGACAGGTACAGCACGGGGTTAGATACAGAGTAAATCTCCCCTCTACACTGTCCCCATCAAACACTCCCAGGACAGGTTACAGCACGGGGTTAGATACAGAGTAAATCTCCTCTCTACACCGTCCCCATCAAACACTCCCAGGACAGGTACAGCACGGGGTTAGATATAGAGTAAAGCTCCCTCTGTACTGTCCACATCAAACACTCCCCAGGACAGGTACAGAACGGGGTTTAGATACAGAGTAAATCTCCCTCTACACTGTCCCCATCACACACTCCCCAGGACAGGTACAGCACGGGGTTAGATACAGAGTAAAGCTTCCTCTACACTGTCCTCATCAAACACTCCCAGGACGGTACAGCATAGTGTTAGATACAGAGTAAATCTCCCTCTGCACTGTCCCCATCAAACACTCCCAGGACAGGTACAGCACGGTGTTAGATTCAGAGTAAATCTCCCTCTACACTGTCCTCATCAAACACTCCCAGGACAGGTACAGCA
>JANJGN010003966.1:0-7500 GCA_026770705.1 Isurus oxyrinchus
GAGTGAGATACAGACTGGTAACTAATCAAAGGATTTTGGGTGGTTTATATATATAAATAACAGAAAACCGGGAGATGAGCAACAGACTGGAATCTAAATGAATGGTTCTGGGTTGTTTATACATAGAATCACAGATACCCGGGATTGATTTACAGACTGGAATCTAATCGAGGGGTTCGGGATGGTTTATATATAGATAACAGATACCTGGGAGTGAATTACAGACTGGAATCTAATTGAGGGTTTCGACGTGATTTATACATAGAATAACAGATACCCGGGAGTGAGCTACAGGCTGGAATCTAATCGATGGGTTCGGGCTGGTTTATATATAGAATAACAGATACCCGGGAGTGAGTTACAGACTGGAATCTAATTGAGGGGTTTGGGGTGGTTTATATCTAGAATAACAGATACCCGGGAGTGAGTTACAGACTGGAATCTAATCGAGTGGTTCGGGGTGCTTTATATATAGAATAACAGATACCTGGGAGTGAACTGCAGACTGGAATCTAATCGAGGAGTTTGGGGTGCTTTATATATACAATAAGAGATACCCAGGAGTGAGTTACAGACTGGAATCCAATCGAGGGGCTCAGGCTGGTTTCTATATAGAATAACAGATACCCGGGAGTGAGTTACAGACTGGAATCTAATCGATGTGTTTGGTGTGGTTTATATATAGAATAACAGATACCCGGGAGTAAGTTACAGACTGGAATCTAATCGAGGGGTTTTGAGGTGGTTTATATATAGAATAACAGATACCCGGGAATGAGTTACAGACTGGAATCTAATCGAGGGGTTTGAGGTGGTTTATATATAGAATAACAGATACCCGGGAGTGAGTTAGAGACTGGAATCTAATTGAGGGGTTTGTGGTGGTTTATATATAGAATAACAGATAACCGGGAGTGAGTTACAGACTGGAATCTAATCCAGGGGTTTGGCGTGGTTTATATATAGAATAACAGATTCCCAGGAGTGAGTTACAGACTGGAATCTAATCGAGGGGTTCGGGGGGGGTTTGTATATAGAATAACATATACCCGGGAGTGAGTTACAGACTGGAATCTAATCGATGTGTTTGGTGTGGTTTATATATAGAATAACAGATACCCGGGAGTGATTTACAGACTGGAATCTAATCGAGGGGTTCAGGGTGGTTTATATATAGAATAACAGATACCCGGGAGTGAGTTACGGACTGGAATCTAATCGAGGGGTTTGGAGTGGTTTATATATAGAATAACAGATACCCCGGGAGTGAGTTACAGACTGGAATCTAATCGAGGGGTTCGGGGGGGTTTATATATAGAATAACAGATACCCGGGAGTGAGTTACAGACTGGAATCTAATCGAGGGGTTCGGGGGGGTTAATATATACAATAACAGATACCCGGGAGTGAGTTACAGACTGGAATCTAATCGAGGGGTTCGGGGTGGTTTTATATATAGAATAACAGATACCCGGGAGTGAGTTACAGACTGGAATCTAATCGAGGGGTTCGGGGGGGTTAATATATACAATAACAGATACCCGGGGAGTGAGTTACATACTGGAATCTAATCGAGGGGTTCGGGGTGGTTTATATAGAGAATAACAGATACCCGGGAGTGAGTTACATACTGGAATCTAATCGAGGGGTTCGGGGTGGTTTATATAGAGAATAACAGATACCCGGGAGTGAGTTACATACTGGAATCTAATCGAGGGAGTTCGGGGTGGTTTATATATAGAATAACAGATACCCGGGAGTGAGTTACAGACTGGAATCTAATCGAGGGGTTCGGGGTGGTTTATATATAGAATAAACAGATACCCGGGAGTGAGTTACAGACTGGAATCTAATCGAGGGACTCGGGGTGGTTTATATATAGAATAACAGATACCCCGGGAGTGAGTTACAGACTGGAATCTAATCGAGGGGTTCGGGGTGGTTTATATATAGAATAACAGATACCCGGGATGTGAGTTACAGACTGGAAATCTAATCGAGGGGTTTGGGGGGGTTAATATATACAATAACAGATACCCGGGAGTGAGTTACAGACTGGAATCTAATCGAGGGGTTCGGGGGGTTAATATATACAATAACAGATACCCGGGAGTGAGTTACAGACTGGAATCTAATCGAGGGGTTCGGGGTGGGTTATATATAGAATAACAGATACCCGGGAGTGAGTTTACAGACTGGAATCTAATCGAGGGGTTCGGGGGTGGTTGAGATATAGAATAACAGATACCCGGGAGTGAGTTACAGACGGGAATCTGATCCAGGCCTTTGGAACATTGTCTAAACTATGAATCTTGTTCCACTAGATTAAGGAGAAATTGGGAGGAGCTCCTTTGAAAGGGGAACACCAGTTGGCCAGCCTCCCTCAGCTGAGCGGGGAGCGCCGTCGATTTGGAGACTGTGGAGGTAATACACCCGGCAAGGCGCCGCTCTCCAAACTACTCCCCTCCTCCCCTACCTCCGTCCCCCCTCCAAACTCGACCCTCCCGATGCTCCCCTCTCCCTCCCTCCCTCCGTAACCCTCATTTCGTCCCGAACTCTGCTGTCACTGTGACCCCACACTCGCTCCCATTGGCCTCCCACTCCCCCCCTTACTCCCCTCCCCGAGCTCGCTGACCCCCCACACCAGCTCCCGGCCCGGCAACACCTCGATTTTCAAATCCTCATCCCCCGGTTCAAATCCCTCCCTCCCCTATCTCTGTACCCTCCTCCAGCTCCTACAATTCTCATCCTCCGGTTCAAATCCCTCCCTCACCCCTCCCTCCCTATCTCTGTAAACTCCTCCAGCCCCTACAATTCTCATCCTCCTGTTCAAATCCCTCCCTCACCCCCCCCTCCCTCCCTATCTCTGTAACCTCCTCCAGCCCCTACAATACTCATCCTCCTGCTCAAATCCCTCCCTCACCCCCTCCCTCCCTATCTCTGTAACCTCCTCCAGCCACTACAATTCTCATCCTCCTGTTCAAATCCCTCACCCCCCTCACCCCCTCCCTCCCTATCTCTGTAACCTCCTCCAGCCCCTACAATTCTCATTCTCCTGTTCAAATCCCTCCCTCACCCCCTCCCTCCCTATCTCTGTAACCTCCTCCAGACCCTACAATTCTCATCCTCCTGTTCAAATCCCTACCTCACCCCCTCCCTCCCTATCTCTGTAACCTCCTCCAGCCCCTACAATTCTCATCCTCCTGTTCAAATCCCTACCTCACCCCCTCCCTCCCTATCTCTGTAACCTCCTCCAGCCCCTACAATTCTCATCCTCCTGTTCAAATCCCTCCCTCACCCCACTCCCTCCCTATCTGTAACCTCCTCCAGCCCCTACAATTTTCATCCTCCTGTTCAAATCCCTCGTTCACCCCCTCCCCTCCCTATCTCCGTAACCTCCTCCAGCCGCTACAATTCTCATCCTCCTGTTCAAATCCCTCCCTCACCCCTTCCCTCCCTATCTCTGTAACCTCCTCCAGCCCCTACAATTCTCATCCTCCTGTTCAAATCCCTCCCTCACCCCCCTCCCTCCCTATCTCTGTAACCTCCTCCAGCCCCTACAATTCTCATCCTCCTGTTCAAATCCCTCCCTCACCCCCTCCCTCCCTATCTCTGTAACCTCCTCCAGCCACTACAATTCTCATCCTCCTGTTCAAATCCCTCACCCCCTCACCCTCTCCCTCCCTATCTCTGTAACCTCCTCCAGCCCCTACAATTCTCATCCTCCTGTTCAAGTCCCTCCCTCACCCCCTCCCTCCCTATCTCTATAACCTCCTCCAGCCTCTACAATTCTCATCCTCCTGTTCAAAT
This sequence comes from Isurus oxyrinchus, assembly GCA_026770705.1. Taxonomy (NCBI): domain Eukaryota; kingdom Metazoa; phylum Chordata; class Chondrichthyes; order Lamniformes; family Lamnidae; genus Isurus; species Isurus oxyrinchus. Next base: position 3,811 of record JANJGN010003966.1, read on the forward strand.
CCCTCCCTCGCTATCTCCCTCCCTATCTCTGTAACCTCCTCCAGCCCCTACAATTCTCATCCTCCTGTTCAAATCCCTCCTTCACCCCCCTCCCTCCCTATCTCTGTAACCTCCTCCAGCCCCTACAATTCTCATCCTCCTGTTCAAATCCCTCCCTCACCCCCTCCCTCCCTATCTCTGTAACCTCCTCCAGCCCCTACAATTCTCATCCTCCTATTCAAATCCCTCCCTCACCCCCCCCTCCCTCCCTATCTCTGTAACCTCCTCCAGCCCCTACAATTCTCATCCTCCTGTGCGAAACCCATTACAGCCTCTGAATCGTACCAGATCCGCTTGAATTAACACCCACCTCTGTCACTGCTCAGGCTGGACAAAGTCTCCCGGACATGCAGTCTTACCTGAGGAGCTATGAGAAGCACCTGACATGGTTACGCAACACAAAACCCATTGCAGGCACAACGCTGGACAGCCAGATCTCTGATGTGCTGACCCTGTTGCAGAACCTCGCAAACAGAGTGCAGGAACAGGTAAGAGACAGTCCAGAGCCTAATTCATATTCCTGAACAGCACGAGCTATCATCGCTGGGGGATCGGAGCTCCACAATCCAGGCCGACACTCCCCCCGGTGCCAGTACTGAGGGAGTGCCGCACTGTCGGAGGGAGATGTATATACTCTAGGATTTGAGCTCCATAATCCAGGCCGACACTCCCCCCCGGTGCCAGTACTGAGGGAGTGCTGCACTGTCGGAGGGAGATGTATATACTCTAGGATTTGAGTTCCATAATCCAGGCTGAGACTCCCCCAGTGCCAGTACACAGGAACAGGAGGATCCCATTCAGTCCCTTCTCGAGCCTGTTACACAGGAACAGGAGGAGGCCCATTCAGCCCCTTCTCGAGCCTGTTACACAGGAACAGGAGGAGGCCCATTCAGCCCCTTCTCGAGCCTGTTACACAGGAACAGGAGGATCCCATTCAGACCCTTCTCGAGCCTGTTACACAGGAACAGGAGGAGGCCCATTCAGACCCTTCTCGAGCCTGTTACACAGGAACAGGAGGAGGCTCATTCAGCCCCTTCTCGAGCCTGTTACACAGGAACAGGTGGAGGCCCATTCAGCCCCTTCTCGAGCCTGTTACACAGGAACAGGAGGAGGCCCATTCAGCCCCTTCTCGAGCCTGTTACACAGGAACAGGAGGAGGCCCATTCAGCCCCTTCTCGAGCCTGTTACACAGGAACAGGAAGATCCCATTCAGTCCCTTCTCGAGCCTGTTACACAGGAACAGGAGGAGGCCCCATTCAGCCCCTTCTCGAGCCTGTTACACAGGAACAGGAGGATCCCATTCAGCCCCTTCTCGAGCCTGTTACACAGGAACAGGAGGAGGCCCATTCAGCCCCTTCTCGAGCCTGTTACACAGGAACAGGAGGAGGCCATTCAGCCCCTTCTCGAGCCTGTTACACAGGAACAGGAGGATCCCATTCAGGCCCCTTCTCGAGCCTGTTACACAGGAACAGGAGGAGACTCATTCAGCCCCTTCTCGAGCCTGTTACACAGGAACAAGAGGAGGCCCATTCAGCCCCTTCTCGAGCCTGTTACACAGGAACAGGAGGATCCCATTCAGACCCTTCTCGAGCCTGTTACACAGGAACAGGAGGAGGCCCATTCAGACCCTTCTCGAGCCTGTTACACAGGAACAGGAGGAGGCTCATTCAGCCCCTTCTCGAGCCTGTTACACAGGAACAGGAGGAGGCCCATTCAGCCCCTTCTCGAGCCTGTTACACAGGAACAGGAGGAGGCCCATTCAGCCCCTTCTCGAGCCTGTTACACAGGAACAGGAGGATCCCATTCAGACCCTTCTCGAGCCTGTTACACAGGAACAGGAGGAGGCTCATTCAGCCCCTTCTCGAGCCTGTTACACAGGAACAGGAGGAGGCCCATTCAGCCCCTTCTCGAGCCTGTTACACAGGAACAGGAGGATCCCATTCAGTCCCTTCTCGAGCCTGTTACACAGGAACAGGAGGATCCCATTCAGCCCCTTCTCGAGCCTGTTACACAGGAACAGGAGGATCCCATTCAGCCCCTTCTCGAGCCTGTTACACAGGAACAGGAGGATCCCATTCAGCCCCTTCTCGAGCCTGTTACACAGGAACAGGAGGATCCCATTCAGCCCCTTCTCGAGCCTGTTACACAGGAACAGGAGGATCCCATTCAGCCCCTTCTCGAGCCTGTTACACAGGAACAGGAGGAGGCCCCATTCAGCCCCATGGAGCCTGTTACACAGGAACAGGAGGAGGCCCATTCAGCCCCCTTCTCGAGCCTGTTACACAGGAACAGGAGGAGGCCCATTCAGCCCCCTTCTCGAGCCTGTTACACAGGAACAGGAGGAGGCCCATTCAGCCCCTTCTCGAGCCTGTTACACAGGAACAGGAGGAGGCCCATTCAGCCCCTTCTCGAGCCTGTTACACAGGAACAGGAGGAGGCCCCATTCAGCCCCATGGAGCCTGTTACACAGGAACAGGAGGAGGCCCATTCAGCCCCTTCTCGAGCCTGTTACACAGGAACAGGAGGATCCCATTCAGCCCCTTCTCGAGCCTGTTACACAGGAACAGGAGGAGGCCCATTCAGCCCCCCTTCTCGAGCATGTTACACAGGAACAGGAGGATCCCATTCAGCCCCCTTCTCGAGCCTGTTACACAGGAACAGGATGAGTCCCATTCAGCCCCTTCTCGAGCCTGTTACACAGGAACAGGAGGATCCCATTCAGCCCCTTCTCGAGCCTGTTACACAGGAACAGGAGGAGGCCCATTCAGCCCCTTCTCGAGCCTGTTACACAGGAACAGGAGGATCCCATTCAGCCCCTCGAGCCTGTTACACAGGAACAGGAGGAACCCATTCAGCCCCTTCTCGAGCCTGTTACACAGGAACAGGAGGATCCCATTCAGCCCCTTCTCGAGCCTGTTACACAGGAACAGGAGGAGGCCCATTCAGCCCCCTTCTCGAGCATGTTACACAGGAACAGGAGGATCCCATTCAGCCCCTTCTCGAGCCTGTTACACAGGAACAGGATGAGTCCCATTCAGCCCCTTCTCGAGCCTGTTACACAGGAACAGGAGGAGGCCCATTCAGCCCCTTCTCGAGCCTGTTACACAGGAACAGGAGGAGGCCATTCAGCCCCTTCTCGAGCCTGTTACACAGGAACAGGAGGATCCCATTCAGCCCCTTCTCGAGCCTGTTACACAGGAACAGGAGGAGGCTCATTCAGCCCCTTCTCGAGCCTGTTACACAGGAACAAGAGGAGGCCCATTCAGCCCCTTCTCGAGCCTGTTACACAGGAACAGGAGGATCCCATTCAGACCCTTCTCGAGCCTGTTACACAGGAACAGGAGGAGGCCCATTCAGACCCTTCTCGAGCCTGTTACACAGGAACAGGAGGAGGCTCATTCAGCCCCTTCTCGAGCCTGTTACACAGGAACAGGAGGAGGCCCATTCAGCCCCTTCTCGAGCCTGTTACACAGGAACAGGAGGAGGCCCATTCAGCCCCTTCTCGAGCCTGTTACACAGGAACAGGAGGATCCCATTCAGACCCTTCTCGAGCCTGTTACACAGGAACAGGAGGAGGCTCATTCAGCCCCCTTCTCGAGCCTGTTACACAGGAACAGGAGGAGGCCCCATTCAGCCCCTTCTCGAGCCTGT
>JANJGN010003966.1:15000-38291 GCA_026770705.1 Isurus oxyrinchus
TAAAGCACTCTCTACACGTTCCCCATCAAACACTCGCAGGACAGGTACAGCACGGGGTTAGATACAGAGTAAATCTCCATCTACACTGTCCCCATCAAACACTCGCAGGACAGGTACAGCACGGGGTAAGATACAGAGTAAAGCTCACTCTACACCGTCCCCATCAAACACTCCCAGGACAGGTACAGCACGGGGTTAGATACAGAGTAAATCTCCCTCTACACTGTCCCCATCAAACACTCCCAGGACAGGTACAGCACGGGGTTAGATACAGAGTAAAGCTCCCTCTACAATGTCCCATCAAACACTCCCAGGACAGGTACAGCACGGGGTTAGAAACAGAGTAAAGCTCCCTCTACACTGTCCCCTTCAAACACTCCCAGGACAGGAACAGCACGGGGTTAGATACAGACTAAATCTACATCTACACTGTCCACATCAAACACTCCCAGGACAGGTACAGCACTGGGTTAGATACAGAGTAAATCTACGTCTACACTCTCCCCATTAAACATTCCCAGGACAGGTACAGCACGGGGTTAGAGACAGAGTAAATCTCCCTCCACACTGTCCCCATCAAACAATCCCAGGATAGTTACAGCATAGGGATAGATACAGAGTAAAGCTCCCTCTACACTGTCCCCATCAAACACAGCGAGGACAGGTATAGCATGGGGTTAGATACAGAGTAAATCTCCCTCTACACTGTCCCCATCAAACACTCCCAGGACCAGTATAGCATAGGGTTAGATACAGAGTAAAGCTCCCTCTACACTGTCCGCATCAAACACACCCAGGACAGGTACAGCACGGGGTTAGCTACAGAGTAAAGCTCCCTCGACACTGACCCCATCAAACACTCCCATGACAGGTACAGCACAGGGTTAGATGCAGAGTAAATCTCCCTCTACACTGTCCCCATCAAACACTCCCAGGACAGGTACAGCACGGGATTAGATACAGAGTAAAGCCCTCTCTACACGTTCCCCATCAAACACTCGCAGGACAGGTACAGCACGGGGTTAGGTACAGAATAAAGCTCCCTCTACACTGTCCCCATCAAACACTCCCAGGACAGGTACAGCACGGGGTTAGATACTGAGTTAAGCTCCCTCTACAGCGCCCCATCTAACACTCCCAGGACAGGTACAGCACGGGGTTAGATACAGAGTAAATCTCCCTCTACGCTGACCCCATCAAACACTCCCAGGCAGGTACAGCACGGGGTTACATACAGAGTAAATCTCCCTCTACGCTGACCCCATCAAACACTCCCAGGGCAGGTACAGCACGAGGTTACATACAGAGTAAAGCTCCCTCAACACAGTCCCCATCAAACATTCCCAGGACAGGTACAGCACAGCGTTATATACAGAGTAAAGCAGTCTCTACACGTTCCCCATCAAACACTCGCAGGACAGCCCGGGGTTAGATACAGAGTAAATCTCCCTCTATACTGTCCCCATCAAACACTCCCAGGACAGGTACAGCACGAGGTTAGATACAGAGTAAATCTCCCTCTACACTGTCCCCATCAAACACTCCCAGGACAGGTACAGCACGAGGTTAGATACAGAGTAAATCTCCCTCTACACTGTCCCCATCAAACACTCCCAGGACAGGTACAGCACGGTGTTAGATACAGAGTATAGCACCGTCTACACTGTCCCCATCAAACACTCGCAGGACAGGTACAGCACGGGGTTAGATACAGAGTAAAGCTCCCTCTACACCGTCCCCATCAAACACTCCCAGGACAGGTACAGCACGGGGTTAGATACAGAGTAAATCTCCCCCTACACCGTCCCCATCAAACACTCCCAGGACAGGTACAGCACGGGGTTAGATACAGAGTAAAGCTCACTCTACACCGTCCCCATCAAACACTCCCAGGACAGGTACAGCACGGGGTTAGATACAGAGTAAATCTCCCTCTACACTGTCCCCATCAAACACTCCCAGGACAGGTACAGCACGGGGTTAGATACAGAGTAAAGCACCCTCTACAGTGTAACCATCAAACACCTCCAGGAGAGGTAGAGCACAGGGTTAGATAAAGGGTAAGGCTCCCTCTACACAGTGCCCATCAAACAGTCCCAGGACAGGTACAGCACGGCGTTAGATGCAGAGTAAAGGTCCCTCTGCACTGTCCCCATCTAACACTCCCAGGACAGGTAAAGCACGCGGTTAGATACAGAGTAAAGCTCCCTCTGCACTGGCCCATCAAACACTCCCAGGGCAGGTACAGCACGGTGTTAGATGCAGAGTAAATCTCCCTCTAAACATTCCCCATCAAATACTCCCAGGACAGGTACAACACGGGGTTGGAGACAGAGTAATGCTCCCTCTACACTGTCCCCATCAAAGACTCCCAGGACAGGTACAGCACGGGGTTAGATACAGAGTAAATCTCCCTCTACAGAGACCCCATCAAACACTCCCATGAAAGGGACAGCACAGGGTTAGATAAATATTAAAGCTCCCTCTACAAAGTCCCCATCAAACACTCCCAAGAAGTTACAGCACGGGGTTAGATAAAGACTAAATCTCCCTCTACACTGTCCCCATTAAACAATCCCAGGACAGGTACAGCACAGTGTTAGATACAGAGTAAGTCTCCCTCTACACTGTCCCCATCAAACACTCAAAGGACAGGTACAGAACGGATTTAGATACAGAGTAAAGCTCACTCTACACCGTTCCCATTAAACATTCCCAGGACAGTTACAGCACGGGGTTAGATACAGAGTAAAACTCCCTCTACACTGTCCCCATCAAACACTCCCAGGACAGGTACAGCACGGGGTTAGATACAGAGTAAATCTCCCTCTACACTGTCCCTATCAAACACACCCAGGACAGAGACAGCACGGTGTTAGATACAGAGTAAAGCTCCCTCTACACTGTCCCCATCAAACACTCCCAGGACAGTTGCAGCACGGGGTTAGATACAGTGTAAATCTCCCTCTACACCGTCCCCATCAAACACTCCCAGGACAGGTACAGCACGGGGTTAGATACTGAGTAAAGCTCCCTCTACACTGTCCCCATCAAACACTCCCAGGGCAGGTACAGCACAGGGTTAGATACAGAGTAAAGCTCCCTCTACACTGTCCCCATCAAACACTCCCAGGACAGGTACAGCACGGGGTTAGATACAGAGTAAAGCTCCCTCTAGAGCGTCCCCATCAAACATTCCCAGGACAGGTACAGCAGAGGGTGAGATACAGAGTAAAGCTCCCTCTACACATTCCCCATCAAACACACACAGGACTGGTACAGCACGGGGTAAAATACAGAATAAATCTCCCTCTACACTGTCCCCATCAAACACTCCCAGGACAGGTACAGCACGGGGTTGGATACAGAGTAAATCTACCTCTACACTGTACCCATCCAACACTCCCAGGACAGGTACAACACGGGGTTAGATACAGAGTAAATCTACCTCTACACTGTCCCCATCAAACACTCCCAGGACAGGTACAGCACGGGGTTAGATAGAGAGTAAATCTCCCTCTACACGGTCCCCATCAAAGACTCCCAGGACAGGTACAGCACGGGGTTAGATACAGAGTAAATCTACCACTACACTGTCCTCATCAAAGACTCCCAGGACAGGTACAGCACGGGGTTAGATACAGAGTAAATCTACCTCTACACTGTCCCCATCAAACACTCCCAGGACAGGTACAGCACGGGGTTAGATACAGAGTAAATCTCTATCTACACTTTCCCCATCAAACTCTCCCAGGATAGGTACAGCACTGGGTTAGATACAGAGTAAAGCTCCGTCTACAATGTCCCATCAAACATACCCAGGGCAGGTACAGCACGGGGTTGGATACACAGAGTAAAGCTCCCTCTACACTCTCCCCAACAAACACTCCCAGGACAGGTACAGCACGGGGTTAGATACAGAGTAAAGCTCCCTCTACACCGGCCCCATTAAACACTCCCAGGACAGGTACAGCACGGGGTAAGATACAGAGTAAAGCTCCCTCTACACCGGCCACATCACAAACTCCCAGGAAGGGTACAGCACGGGGTTAGATACAGAGTAAAGCTCCCTCTACACTGTCCCCATCAAACATTCCAAGGACAAGTACAGCAGAGGGTGAGATACAGAGTAAAGCTCCTTCTACACTGTCTCCATCAAACACTCCCAGGACAGGTACAGCACGGGGTTAGATACAGAGTAAAGCTCACTCTACACCGTTCGCATCAAACATTCGCAGGACAGGTACAGCACGGGGTGAGGTAAAGAGTAAAGCTCCCTCTACACCGTCCACATCAAACACTCCCAGGATAGGTACAGCACGGGGATAGATGTAGAGTAAAGCTCCCTCTACGCCATACCCATCAAACACTCCCACAATAAGTATAGCACGGGGTTACAAACGGAGCAAAGCTCCCTCTACACTGTCCCCATCACATACTCCCAGGACAGTTAAAGCATGGGGTTCGATAAAGGTTAAAGCTCCCTCTACACTGTCCCCATCAAACACTCCCAGGACAGGTACAGCACGGGGTTAGATACAGAGTAAACACCCTCTACACTGTCCCCATCAAACACTCCCAGGACAGGTACAGCATGGGGTTAGATATAGGGCAATGGTCTCTCTACACTGTCCCCATCAAACACTCCCAGGAGATGTACAGCACGGGGTTAGATACAGAGTAAAGCTCCTTCTACAAATTCCCCATCAAACACTCCCAGGACAGGTACAGCAGAGGGTGAGATACAGAGTAAATCTCCCTCTACACATTCCCCATCAAACACTCCCAAGACAGGTACTGCACGGGGTTAGATACAGAGTAAAGCTCCCTCTACACTGTCCCCATCAAACACTCACAGGACAGGTACAGCACGGGGTTAGATACAGAGTAAATCTCCCTCAACACTGTCTCCATCAAACACTCCCAGGACAGGTACAGCACGGGGTTAGATACAGAGTAAAGCTCCCTCTACACTGTCCCCATCAAATACTCCCAGGACAGGTACAGCACGGGGTAAGATACAGAGTAAATCTCCCTCTACACCGTCCCCATCAAACATTCCCAGGACAGGTACAGCACAGGGTTAGATACAGAGTAAAGCTCCTTCTACACTGTCCCCATCAAACACTCCCAGGACGGGTACAGCATGGGGTTAGATACAGAGTAAAGCTCCTTCTACACTGTCCCCATCAAACACTCCCAGGAAAGGCACAACACGGGGTTAGATACAGAGTAAAGCACCCTCTACACCGTCTCCATCAAACACTCCCAGGACAGTTAAAGCATGGGGTTAGATACAGGTTTAAACTCCCTCTAAAGTTTGCGAATCAAACACTCCCAGGACAGGTACAGCACAGGGTTAGATACAGTGTAAAGCTCGCTCTACACTGTTCTCATCAAACACTCCCAGGACAGGTACAGCACGGGGTTAGATACAGAGTAAATCTCCCTCTACACTGTCCCCGTCAAACACTCCCAGACAGGTACAGCACGGGTTAAGATACACAGTAAATCTCCCTCTGCACTGTCTCCATCAAACACTCCCAGGACAGGTACAGCACGGGGTTAGATACAGAGTAAAGCTCCCTCTACACTGTCCCCATCAAACACTCGCAGCACAGGTACAGCACGGGGTGAGGTAAAGAGTAAAGCTCCCTCTACACTGTCCACATCAAACACTCCCAGGACAGGTACAGCACGGGGTTAGATACAGAGTAAAGCTCCCTCTACACTGTCCCCGTCAAACAGCACGGGGTTAGATGCAGTGAACAGCTCCCTCTAGAGCGTCCCCATCAAACACTCCCAGGAGATGTACAGCACGGGGGTAGATACAGAGTTAAGCTCCTTCTACACATTCCCCATCAAACATTCCCAGGACAGGTACAGCACGGAGTTAGATACAGAGTAAAACTCCCTCTACACCGTCCCCATCAAACACTCCCAGGACAGGTACAGCACGGGGTTACATACAGAGTAAAGCTCCCGCTACACTGTCCCCATCAAACACTCCCAGGACAGGTACAGCACGGGATTAGATACAGAGTAAATCTCCCTCTACACTGTCCACATCAAACACTCCCAGGACAGGTACAGCACGGGGATAGATACAGAGTAAATCTCCCTCTAAACCGTCACCATCAAACACTCCCAGGACAGGTACAGCACGGGGATAGATAGAGAGTAAATCTTCCTCTAAACCGTCACCATCAAACACTCCCAGGACAGGTACAGCACGGTGTTAGATACAGAGTTAATCTCCCTCTACACTGTCCCTATCAAACACTCCCAGGACAGGTACAGCACGGGGTTAGATACAGAGTAAATCTCCGTCTACACTGACCCCATGAAACACTCCCTGGACAGGTACAGCACGGGGTTAGATACAGAGTAAATCTCCCTCTACACTGTCCACATCAAACACTCCCAGGACAGGTGCAGCACGGGGTTAGATACAGAGTAAAGCTCACTCTACACCGTTCGCATCAAACATTCGCAGGACAGGTACAGCACGGGGTGAGGTAAAGAGTAAAGCTCCCTCTACACCGTCCACATCAAACACTCCCAGGATAGGTACAGCACGGGAATAGATGTAGAGTAAAGCTCCCTCTACGCCGTACCCATCAAACACTCCCACAATAAGTATAGCACGGGGTTACAAACGGAGCAAAGCTCCCTCTACACTGTCCCCATCACATACTCCCAGGACAGTTAAAGCATGGGATTCGATACAGGTTAAAGCTCCCTCTACACTGTCCCCATCAAACACTCCCAGGACAGGTACAGCACGGGGTTAGATACAGAGTAAACACCCTCTACACTGTCCCCATCAAACACTCCCAGGACAGGTACAGCATGGGGTTAGATCTAGGGCAATGGTCTCTCTACACTGTCCCCATCAAACACTCCCAGGAGATGTACAGCACGGGGTTAGATACAGAGTAAAGCTCCTTCTACAAATTCCCCATCAAACACTCCCAGGACAGGTACAGCAGAGGGTGAGATACAGAGTAAATCTCCCTCTACACATTCCCCATCAAACACTCCCAAGACAGGTACTGCACGGGGTTAGATACAGAGTAAAGCTCCCTCTACACTGTCCCCATCAAACACTCCCAGGACAGGTACAGCACGGTGTTAGATACAGAGTAAACCTCCCTCTACACCGTCCCCATCAAACACTCCCAGGACAGGTACAGCACGGGGTTAGATACAGAGTAAATCTCCCTCAACACTGTCCCCATCAAACACTCCCAGGACAGGTACAGCACAGGTTTAGATACAGGGTAAATCTCCCTCTACACCGTCCCCAGCAAAGACTCGCAGGACAGGTACAGCACGGTATGAGATACAGAGTAAAGCTCCCTCTACACTTTCCCATCTAACACTCCCAGGACAGGTACAGCACAGGGTTAGATACAGTGTAAAGCTCCCTCTACACCGTCCCCATCAAACACTCCCAGGACAGGTACAGAACGGGTTTAGATACAGAGTAAAGCTCACTCTACACCGTTGCCATCAAACACTCCCAGGACAGGTACAGCACGGGGTGAGGTATAGGGTAAAGCTCCCTCTACACAGTCCCCATCAAACACTCCCAGGACGGTTACAGCACGTGGTTAGATACAGATTAAAGCTCCCTCTACCCTGTCCAAATCAAACACTCCCAGGATAGGTACAGCATGGGGTTAGATGTAGAGTAAATCTCCGTCCACACTGTCCCCATCAAACACTCCCACGAGAGGTACAGCACGGTGTTAGATACAGAGTAAAGCTCCCTCTACACTGTCCCCATGAAACACTCCCAGGACAGGTACAGCGCGGGGTGAGATACAGAGTAAAGCACCCTCTACACGGTCACCAAAAAACACTCCCAGGACAGATACAGCACGGGGTTAGATACAGAGTAAAGCTCCCTCTACACTGTCCTCAACAAACACTCCCAGGACAGGTACAGCATGGGGTAAGGTACAGAAAAAAATCTCCCTCTACACTGTCCCCATCAAACACTCCCAGGACAGGTACAGCACGCGGTTAGATACAGAGCAAATCTCCCTCTACACCGTCCCCATCAACCACTCCCAGGACAGGTACAACACGGGGTTAGATACAGAGTAATGCTCCCTCTACACCTTCCCCATCAAAAACTCCCAGGACAGGTACAGCACGGGTTTAGATACAGAGTAAAGCTCCCTCTACACTGTCTCCATCAAACAATCCCAGTACAGGTACAGCACGGGGTTAGATGAATGGTAAATCCCCCTCTGCACAGTCCCCATCAAACACTCCCAGGACAGGTACAGCACGCGGTTAGATACAGAGCAAATCTCCCTCTACACCGTCCCCATCAAACACTCCCAGGACAGGTACAACACGGGGTTAGATACAGAGTAATGCTCCCTCTACACCTTCCCCATCAAAAACTCCCAGTACAGGTACAGCACGGGTTTAGATACAGAAAAAAACTCCCTCTACACTGTCCCCATCAAACACTCCCAGGACACGTACAGCATGGGGTTAGATACAGAGTAAAGCTCCCTCTACACTGTCCCCATCACACACTCCCAGGACAGGTACAGCACAGGGTTAGATACAGAGTCAATCTCCCTCTACACTGTCCCCATCAAACACTCCCAGGACAGGTACAGCACGGTGTTAGATACAGAGTAAAGCTCACTCTACACTGTCCCCATCAAACACTCCCAGGACAGGTACAGCACGGGGTAAGATACAGAGTAAAGCTCCCTCTACACTGTCCCCATCAAACACTCCCAGGACAGGTACAGCACGGGGTTAGATACAGAGTAAAGCTCCCTCTACACTGTCCCCATCAAACACTCCCAGGACAGGTACAGCACGGGGTTAGATACAGAGTAAAGCTCCCTCTACACTGTCCCCATCAATCACTCCCAGGACAGGTACAGCACGGGGTAAGATACAGAGTAAAGGTCCCTCTACATCATCCCCATCAAACACTCCCAGGACAGGTACAGCACGGGGTTCGATACAGAGTAAATCTCCCTGTACAATGTCCCCATCAAACACTCCCAGGACAGGTACAGCAGAGGGTGAGATACAGAGTAAAGCTCCCTCTACACCATCCCCATCAAACACTCCCAGGACAGTTACAGCACGGGGATAGATACAGAGTAAATCTCCCTCTAAACCGTCACCATCAAACACTCCCAGGACAGGTACAGCACGATGTTAGACACAGAGTTAATCTCCCTCTACACTGTCCCTATCAAACACTCCCAGGACAGGTACAGCACGGGGTTAGATACAGAGTAAAGATCCGTCTACACTGACCCCATCAAACACTCCCTGGACAGGTACAGCACGGGGTTAGATACAGAGTAAATCTCCCTCTAGACTGTCCACATCAAACACTCCCAGGACAGGTGCAGCACGGGGTTAGATACAGAGTAAAGCTAACTCTACACCGTTCGCATCAAACATTCGCAGGACAGGTACAGCACGGGGTGAGGTAAAGAGCAAAGCTCCCTCTACACCGTCCACATCAAACACTCCCAGGATAGGTACAGCACGGGGATAGATGTAGAGTAAAGCTCCCTCTACGCCGTACCCATCAAACACTCCCACAATAAGTATAGCACGGGGTTACAAACGGAGTAAAGCTCCCTCTACACTGTCCCCATCAAATACTCCCAGGACTGATACAGCACGGGGTTAGATACAGATTAAATCTCCCTCCACACTGTCCCCATCAAACACTCCCAGGAAAGGCACAACACGGGGTTAGATACAGAGTAAAGCTCCCTCTACACTGTCCCCATCAAACACTCCCAGGACAGGTACAGCACGGTGTTAGATACAGAGTAAATCTCCCTCTACACCGTCCCCATCACATACTCCCAGGACAGTTAAAGCATGGGGTTAGATACAGGTTAAAGCTCCCTCTACACTGTCCCCATCAAACACTCCCAGGACACGTACAGCACGGGGTTAGATACAGAGTAAACACCCTCTACACTGTCCCCATCAAACACTCCCAGGACAGGTACATCATGGGGTTAGATATAGGGCAAAGGTCTCTCTACACTGTCCCCATCAAACACTCCCAGGAGATGTACAGCACGGGGTTAGATACAGAGTAAAGCTCCTTCTACAAATTCCCCATCAAACACTCCCAGGACAGGTACAGCAGAGGGTGAGATACAGAGTAAATCTCCATCTACACATTCCCCATCAAACACTCCAAAGACAGGTACTGCACGGGGTTAGATACAGAGTAAAGCTCCCTCTACACTGTCCCCATCAAACACTCCCAGGACAGGTACAGCACGGGGTTCGATACAGAGTAAATCTCCCTGTACACTGTCCCCATCAAACACTCCCAGGACAGGTACAGCAGAGGGTGAGATACAGAGTAAAGCTCCCTCTACACCATCCCCATCAAACACTCCCAGGACAGATACAGCACGGGGATAGATAAAGAGTAAATCTCCCTCTAAACCGTCACCATCAAACACTCCCAGGACAGGTACAGCACGGTGTTAGACACAGAGTTAATCTCCCTCTACACTGTCCCTATCAAACACTCCCAGGACAGGTACAGCACGGGGTTAGATACAGAGTAAATATCCGTCTACACTGACCCCATCAAACACTCCTGGACAGGTACAGCACGGGGTGAGATGCAGAGTAAATCTCCCTCTACACTGTCCACATCAAACACTCCCAGGACAGGTGCAGCACGGGGTTAGATACAGAGTAAAGCTCACTCTACACCGTTCGCATCAAACATTCGCAGGACAGGTACAGCACGGGGTGAGGTAAAGAGCAAAGCTCCCTCTACACCGTCGACATCAAACACTCCCAGGATAGGTACAGCATGGGGATAGATGTAGAGTAAAGCTCCCTCTACGCCGTACCCATCAAACACTCCCACAATAAGTATAGCACGGGGTTACAAACGGAGTAAAGCTCCCTCTACACTGTCCCCATCAAATACTCCCAGGACAGATACAGCACGGGGTAAGATACAGATTAAATCTCCCTCCACACTGTCCCCATCAAACACTCCCAGGAAAGGCACAACACGGGGTTAGATACAGAGTAAAGCTCCCTCTACACTGTCCCCATCAAACACTCCCAGGACAGTTAAAGCATGGGGTTAGATACAGGTTAAAGCTCCCTCTACACTGTCCCCATCAAACACTCCCAGGACACGTACAGCACGGGGTTAGATACAGAGTAAACACCCTCTACACTGTCCCCATCAAACACTCCCAGGACAGGTACAGCATGGGGTTAGATATAGGGCAAAGGTCTCTCTACACTGTCCCCATCAAACACTCCCAGGAGATGTACAGCACGGGGTTAGATACAGAGTAAAGCTCCTTCTACAAATTCCCCATCAAACACTCCCAGGACAGGTACAGCAGAGGGTGAGATACAGAGTAAATCTCCCTCTACACATTCCCCATCAAACACTCCCAAGACAGGTACTGCACGGGGTTAGATACAGAGTAAAGCTCCCTCTACACTGTCCCCATCAAACACTCCCAGGACAGGTACAGCACGGGGTGAGATACAGAGTAAATCTCCCTCTACACTGTCCCCATCAAACACTCCCAGGACAGGTACAGCACGGGGTTAGATACAGAGTAAAGCTCCCTCTACCCTGTCCAAATCAAACACTCCCAGGACAGGTACAGCACGGGGTTAGATACAGAGTAAAGCACCCTCTACACGGTCACCAAAAAACACTCCCAGGACAGATACAGCACGGGGTTAGATACAGAGTAAAGCTCCTTCTAAACTGTCACCATTAAACAATCCCATGACAGGTATAGAACAGGGTAAGATACAGAGTAAAGCACCCTCTACACTTTCCCCATCAAACAATCGTAGGACAGGTACAGCACAGGCTTAGATACAGTGTAAAGCTCCCTCTAAACTGTCCTCAACAAACACTCCCAGGACAGGTACAGCATGGGGTTAGATACAGAGTAAAGCTCCCTCTACACTGTCCCCATCAAACACTCCCAGGACAGGAACAACACGGGGTTAGATACAGAATAAATCTCCCGCTACACTGTCCCCATCAAACACTCCCAGGACAGGTACAGCACGGGGTTAGATACAGAGTAATGCTCCCTCTACACCTTCCCCATCAAAAACTCCCAGGACAGGTAGAGCACGGGTTTAGATACAGAGTAAAGCTCCATCTACAAATTCCCCATCAAACATTCCCAGGACAGGTACAGCACGGGGTTAGATACAGAGTAAATCTCCCTCTACACCGTCCCCATCAAACACTCGCAGGACAGGTATAGCACGGGGTTAGATACAGAGTAAAGCTCCCTCTACACTGTCCCCATCAAACACTCCCAAGACAGGTACAGCATGGGGTTAGATACAGAGTAAAGCTCCCTCTACACTGTCTCCATCAAACATCCCAGTACAGGTACAGCACGGGGTTAGATGAATGGTAAATCCCCCTCTGCACAGTCCCCATCAAACACTCCCAGGACAGGTACAGGACGGGGTTACATACAGAGAAAATCTCCCTCTACACTGTCCCCATCAAACACTCCCAGGACAGGTACAGCATGGGGTTAGAATCAGAATAAATCTCCCTCTACACCTTCCCCATCAAACACTCCCAGGACAGGTTCAGCACGGGGTTAGATACAGAGTAAAGCTCCCTCTACACTGTCTCCATCAAACTCTCCCAGGGAAGATACAGCACAGGGTTAGACACAGAGTAAAATTCCATCTACATTGTGCCCATCAAACATTCCCAGGAGAGTTACAGCACGCGGTTAGATACAGAAAAAAGCTCCCTCTACACTGTCCCCATCACACACTCCCAGGACATGTACAGCACGGGGTTAGATACAGAGTAAAGCTCCCTCTACACCGTCCCCATCACACACTCCCAGGACAGGTACAGCACATGGTTAGATACAGAGTAAATCTCCCTCTACACTGTCCCCATCAAACACTCCCAGGACAGGTACAGCATGGGGTTAGATACAGAGTAAAGCTCCCTCTACACTGTCCCCATCACACACTCCCAGGACAGGTACAGCACGGGGTTAGATACAGAGTAAATCTCCCTCTACACCGTCCCCATCAAACACTCCCAGGACAGGTACAGCACAGGGTTAGATACAGAGTCAATCTCCCTCTACACTGTCCCCATCAAACACTCCCAGGACAGGTACAGCACAGGGTTAGATACAGAGTAAATCTCCCTCTACACTGTCCCCATCAAACACTCCCAGGACAGGTACAGCACGGTGTTAGATACAGAGTAAAGCTCACTCTACACTGTCCCCATCAAACACTCCCAGGACAGGTACAGCACGGGGTTAAATACAGAGTAAAGCTCCCTCTACACTGTCCTCATCAAACACTCCCAGGACAGGTACAGCACGGGGTTAGATACAGAGTAAAGCTCCCTCTACACTGTCCCCATCAAACACTCCCAGGACAGGTACAGCACGGGGTTAGATACAGAGTAAAGCTCCCTCTACACTGTCCCCATCAAACACTCCCAGGACAGGTACAGCACGGGGTTAGATACAGAGTAAAGCTCCCTCTACACTGTCCCCATCAAACACTCCCAGGACAGGTACAGCACGGGGTAAGATACAGAGTAAAGCTCCCTCTACATCATCCCCATCAAACACTCCCAGGACAGGTACAGCACGGGGGTTAGATACAGAGTAAAGCTCCCTCTACACTGTCCCCATCAAACACTCCCAGGACAGGTACAGCATGGGGTTAGATACAGAGTAAATCTCCCTCTACACTGTCCCTATCAAACACTCCCAGGACAGGTACAGCACGGGGTTAGATACAGAGTAAAGCTCCCTCTACACTGTCCCCATCAAACACTCCCAGGACAGGTACAGCACGGGGTTAGATACAGAGTAAAGCTCCCTCTACACTGTCCCCATCAAACACTCCCAGGACAGGTACAGCACGGGGTAAGATACAGAGTAAAGCTCCCTCTACACTGTCCCCATCAAACACTCCCAGGACAGGTACAGCACGGGGTTCGATACAGAGTAAATCTCCCTCTACACTGTCCCCATCAAACACTCCCAGGACAGGTACAGCATGGGGTTAGATACAGAGTAAATCTCCCTCTACATCATCCCCATCAAACACTCCCAGGACAGGTACAGCACGGGGTTCGATACAGAGTAAATCTCCCTCTACACTGTCCCTATCAAACACTCCCAGGACAGGTACAGCACGGGGTTAGATACAGAGTAAATCTCCCTCTACATCATCCTCATCAAACACTCCCAGGACAGGTACAGCACGGGGTTCGATACAGAGTAAAGCTCCTTCTACACTGTCCCTATCAAACACTCCCAGGACAGGTACAGCACGGGGTTAGATACAGAGTAAAGCTCCCTCTTCACTATTGCTTTGTAATGGCCCCATTTCGAGCTCTTGTCAGGCTGCGTTTTTTCCAAGTTTGACCAGCAGTGGGCAGTGCCTGCCTTTGAATCTCAGCTCCGGAATGTTCTCCACCAGCTGCTGTTTCCCCATCCCCCACCTCCCCCCCATCTTGGGGCCGCTCTTTTCCCCAGTGCATACCCCCTTCCTCCTCCTCCCCATCATTTACCCCTTTGCCCACTCTGTAACCCTGTGTTCCACCCCCTCTCCCCCCCTTGGCTTCAGTCTCCACCCGATTGTGTGTCCATTTCTGGCCAGAGTGACCTCAATTTGCCCCAGCATTGAACCCAGATTAACCTCTGTCCTCCCCCCAACCCCCGATTGATCCCTGACCCCATTGTGACCCTTGAAACTTTGACCCCAGGTTGACCCTCTCTCTTCCCCTTGTCCTCAACTTGACCCTATTCCTGTTTGACCCCCATTTGACCCTATGTCAACTCTGACCCCAGCTTATCCCTATGTCGCCTTTAGTTTGACCCTGTCTCCCCTTTGACCCATTTGACTCTGTCCCCCTTTGACCCTGTTTGAGCCTGTTCCGCCCCCCCGACTCCAATTTCTTCCTTTATCCCTTTGTCCTTGTTCCCCTTGACCCCAGTTTGACCCTGTTCCCCTTTGACCTCAGTTTAATCTTGTGCCCCTTTGACCCTCTTGACCCCATTTTG
The DNA here is from genome assembly GCA_026770705.1 of Isurus oxyrinchus. Classification (NCBI taxonomy): domain Eukaryota; kingdom Metazoa; phylum Chordata; class Chondrichthyes; order Lamniformes; family Lamnidae; genus Isurus; species Isurus oxyrinchus. The sequence goes on from JANJGN010003966.1 coordinate 30,105, forward strand.
ACCTGTTCCAACTTGACCCTGGTTTGACCCTTATTCCCACACTTTGAGCACTCCCCTCCCACTCCCCTCTCCCAGAAGACTTTTCCCCTCTCTGTCCCCTTGGAGGGGAGGGATGGTGTGTCAGAGGGGAGGGAGGGAGGTTGTGTTGGAGGGAATGGAGGGTGGGTGTGTTGGAGGGGAAGGAGGGAGGGTGAGTCAGAGGGGAGGGAGGGAGGGTGTGTCAGAGGGGAGGGAGGGAGGGTGTGTCGGAGGGAATGGAGGGAGGGTGTGTCGGAGGGGAGGGAGGGAGGTTGTGTCGGAGGGAATGGAGGGTGGGTGTGTCGGAGGGGAAGGAGGGAGGGTGAGTCGGAGGGGAGGGAGGGAGGGTGTGTCGGAGGGGAGGGAGGGGTGTGTCGGAGGGGAGGGAGGGAGGGTGTGTCGGAGGGAATGAAGGGAGGGTGTGTCGGAGGGGAGGGAGGGAGGGTGTGTCGGAGGGAATGAAGGGAGGGTGTGTCGGAGGGGAGGGAGGGAGGGTGTGTCAGAGGGGAGGGAGGGAGGGTGTGTCAGAGGGGAGGGAGGGTGTGTCAGAGGGGAGGGAGGGAGGGTGTGTCAGAGGGGAGGGAGGGAGGGTTGTGTCAGAGGGGAGGGAGGGTGTGTCAGAGGGGAGGGAGGGGAGGGGTGTGTCAGAGGGGAGGGAGGGAGGGTGTGTGTGTGTCGGAGGGGAGGGAGGGAGGGTGAGTTGGAGGGGAGGAAGGGAGGGAGGGTCTGTCGGAGGGGAGGGAAGGTGTGTCAGAGGGGGAGGGAGGGATGGTGAGTCGGATGGGACGGAGGGGACGGAGGGTGCGTCGGAGGGTAGGGAGGGAGGGTGTGTCAGAGGGGAGGGAGTGAGTGTGTGTCGGATGGAAAGGAGGAAGGGTGTGTCGAAGGGGAGGGATGGAGGGAGGGCATGTCGAAGGGAGGGAGCAAGGGGTGCGTCGGAGGGGAGGGAGGAAGGGTATGTCGGAGGGGAGGGAGGAAGGGTATGTCGGAGGGGAGGGAGGGTATGTCGGAGGGGATGGAGGGAGGGAGGACGTGTTGGAGGGGAGGAAGCAATGTTGTGTCGGAGGGGAGGGAGGGAGGATGTGTCGGAGAGGAGGGCATGTCAGGGGAGGGGGTGGCCACTCTGGCACTCATCCTCTCTTAACCTCAGCCCTGCCTCTGATGGAAGCAAGAGACATGGGGGGGGAAGAGGGGGCAATTGATTTTCAAACGCCCTCCATGGAGAATGTGGGGAACACAGGAGACGGGGGCTGGAGACGGGGGCTGGAGACGGGGGCTGGAGACGGGGAACACAGGAGACGGGGGCTGGAGACGGGGGCTGGAGACGGGGGCTGGAGACGGGGAACACAGGAGACGGGGGCTGGAGACGGGGGCTGGAGACGGGGGCTGGAGACGGGGGCTGGAGACGGGGAACACAGGAGACGGGGGCTGGAGACGGGGGCTGGAGACGGGGAACACAGGAGACGGGGGCTGGAGACGGGGAACACAGGAGACGGGGGCTGGAGACGGGGGCTGGAGACGGGGAACACAGGAGATGGGGAACACAGGAGACGGGGGCTGGAGACGGGGGCTGGAGACGGGGAACACAGGAGACGGGGGCTGGAGACGGGGGCTGGAGACGGGGAACACAGGAGACGGGGGCTGGAGACGGGGGCTGGAGACGGGGAACACAGGAGACGGGGGCTGGAGACGGGGGCTGGAGACGGGGAACACAGGAGACGGGGGCTGGAGACGGGGGCTGGAGACGGGGGCTGGAGACGGGGAACACAGGAGACGGGGGCTGGAGACGGGGGCTGGAGACGGGGGCTGGAGACGGGGAACACAGGAGACGGGGGCTGGAGACGGGGAACACAGGAGACGGGGGCTGGAGACGGGGGCTGGAGACGGGGGGCTGGAGACGGGGGCTGGAGACGGGGAACACAGGAGACGAGGGCTGGAGACGGGGGCTGGAGACGGGGAACACAGGAGACGGGGGCTGGAGACGGGGGCTGGAGATGGGGAACACAGGAGACGGGGGCTGGAGACGGGGAACACAGGAGACGGGGGCTGGAGACGGGGGCTGGAGACGGGGACACAGGAGACGGGGGCTGGAGACGGGGAACACAGGAGACGGGGGCTGGAGACGGGGGCTGGAGACGGGGGCTGGAGATGGGGAACACAGGAGACGGTGGCTGGAGACGGGGGGCTGGAGACGGGGGCTGGAGACGGGGAACACAGGAGACAGGGAACACGGGAGACGGGGGCTGGAGACGGGGGAACACAGGAGACGGGGGCTGGAGACGGGGGCTGGAGACGGGGAACACAGGAGACGGGGGCTGGAGACGGGAACACAGGAGACGGGGGCTGGAGATGGGGAACACAGGAGACGGTGGCTGGAGACGGGGGCTGGAGACGGGGGCTGGAGACGGGGGCTGGAGACGGGGAACACAGGAGACGGGGGCTGGAGACGGGGGCTGGCGATGGGGAACACAGGAGACGGGGGCTGGAGACGGGGGCTGGAGACGGGGAACACAGGAGACAGGGGCTGGAGACGGGGGCACAGGAGACGGGGGCTGGAGACGGGGGCTGGAGATGGGGAACACAGGAGACGGGGAACATGGGAGATGGGGGCTGGAGACGGGGAACACAGGAGACGGGGGCTGGAGACGGGGAACACAGGAGACGGGGAACACAGGAGACGGGGGCTGGAGACGGGAACACAGGAGACGGGGAACACAGGAGACGGGGGCTGGAGACGGGGAACACAGGAGACGGGGGCTGGAGACGGGGAACACAGGAGACGGGGGCTGGAGACGGGGGCTGGAGACGGGGAACACAGGAGACGGGGGCTGGAGACGGGGGCTGGAGACGGGGGGCACAGGAGATTCTGGGGAAGAAGCAGGTAGGTGACTGATTGTAAATAAAAGGGGGGGGGGGGGTGTAACTGACCCTTTTGGGGTGGGGGGGGCAGGTCATCGGCAGAAGGGGGGAGGGTGTGGGGAAGTGACAGGCCCCATCCTGTCTGCAACCTCCTCTCCCACCAGCACCACATGTTCCACTCCCAACCCCCACACCAAACCCCCTCCCCACCCAAACTCCACTCCATACCCCCACCCAAACCCCCTCCCCACCCAAACCCCACTCCCAACCCCCTCTCTACTCAAACTCCACTCCCAACCCCCGCCCTACCCAAAACCCCCACCACCTAAACTCCACTCCCAACCCCCTCCCCACCCAAACCCCACTCCCAACCCCCTCCCCACCCAAACTCCACTCCCAACCCCCTCCCCACCCAAACTCCACCTCCCGCCCACCCAAACCCCACTCCCCCACACACCCACCCAAACCCCACTCCCCACACACCCACCCAAACCCCACTCCCCACACACCCACCCAAACCCCACTCCCCACACACCCACCCAAACCCCACTCCCCACACACCCACCCAAACCCCACTCCCCACACACCCACCCAAACCCCACTCCCCCACACACCCACCCAAACCCCACTCCCCACACACCCACCCAAACCCCACTCCCCACACACCCACCCAAACCCCACTCCCCACACACCCACCCAAACCCCACTCCCCACACACCCACCCAAACCCCACTCCCCCACACACCCACCCAAACCCCACTCCCCACACACCCAGCCAAACCCCACTCCCCACACACCCACCCAAACCCCACTCCCCACACACCCACCCAAACCCCACTCCCCACACACCCACCCAAACCCCACTCCCCACACACCCACCCAAACCCCACTCCCCACACACCCAGCCCAAACCCCACTCCCACACACCACCCAAACCCCACTCCCCACACACCCACCCAAACCCCACTCCCCACACACCCACCCAAACCCCACTCCCCTCACACCCACCCAAACCCCACTCCCCACACACCCAGCCAAACCCCACTCCCCACACACCCACCCAAACCCCACTCCCCACACACCCACCCAAACCCCACTCCCCACACACCCACCCAAACCCCACTCCCCACACACCCACCCAAACCCCACTCCCCACACACCCACCCAAACCCCACTCCCCACACACCCACCCAAACCCCACTCCCCACACACCCACCCAAACCCCACTCCCCACACACCCACCCAAACCCCACTCCCCACACACCCACCCAAACCCCACTCCCCACACACCCACCCAAACCCCACTCCCCACACACCCACCCAAACCCCACTCCCCACACACCCACCCAAACCCCACTCCCCACACACCCACCCAAACCCCACTCCCCACACACCCACCCAAACCCCACTCCCCCACACACCCACCCAAACCCCACTCCCCACACACCCAGCCAAACCCCACTCCCCACACACCCACCCAAACCCCACTCCCCACACAACCCACCCAAACCCCACTCCCCACACACCCACCCAAACCCCACCTCCCACCCACCCAAACCCCACTCCCCACACACCCACCCAAACCCCACTCCCCAGACACCCACCCAAACCCCACCTCCCACCCACCCAAACCCCACTCCCCACCCACCCACCCAAACCCCACTCCCCACACACCCACCCAAACCCCACTCCCCACACACCCAGCCAAACCCCACTCCCCACACACCCACCCAAACCCCACTCCCCACACACCCACCCAAACCCCACTCCCCACACACACCACCCAAACCCCACTCCCCACACACCCACCCAAACCCCACTCCCCACACACCCACCCAAACCCCACTCCCCCACACACCCAGCCAAACCCCACTCCCCACACACCCACCCAAACCCCACTCCCCACACACCCACCCAAACCCCACTCCCCACACACCCACCCAAACCCCACCTCCCACCCACCCAAACCCCACTCCCCACACACCCACCCAAACCCCACTCCCCAGACACCCACCCAAACCCCACCTCCCACCCACCCAAACCCCACTCCCCACCCACCCACCCAAACCCCACTCCCCACACACCCACCCAAAACCCCACTCCCCACACACCCAGCCAAACCCCACTCCCCACACACCCACCCAAACCCCACTCCCCACACACCCACCCAAACCCCACTCCCCACACACCCAGCCAAACCCCACTCCCCACACACCCACCCAAACCCCACTCCCCACACACCCACCCAAACCCCACCTCCCGCCCACCCAAACCCCACTCCCCACACACCCACCCAAACCCCACTGCCCACACACCCACCCAAACCCCACTCCCCCACACACCCACCCAAACCCCACTCCCCACACACCCACCCAAACCCCACTCCCCACACACCCACCCAAACCCCACTCCCCACACACCCAGCCAAACCCCACTCCCCACACACCCACCCAAACCCCACTCCCCACACACCCACCCAAACCCCACTCCCCACACACCCAGCCAAACCCCACTCCCCACACACCCACCCAAACCCCACTCCCCACACACCCACCCAAACCCCACCTCCCGCCCACCCAAACCCCACTCCCCACACACCCACCCAAACCCCACTGCCCACACACCCACCCAAACCCCACTCCCCACACACCCACCCCAAACCCCACTCCCCACCCACCCACCCAAACCCCACTCCCCACACACCCACCCAAACCCCACTGCCCACCCATCCACCCACCCAAATCCCACTCCCCTCACACCCACCCAAACCCAATTGCCCACCCACAAACCCCCCCTCCACCCCCAAACCCTACCCCCCACTCCCCGCCCTATCCGAACCCCGCCCCCAATCCCAAATTCCACACCCGCCCCCAACCCCAGGCCCCGCCCCCAAACCCAGGCCCCGCCTCCAAACCCACGCCCCGCCCCCAACCCCACGCCCCGCCCTCCTAACCCACGCTCCGCCCCTTAACCGCACGCCCCGCCCCCAACCCCACGCCCCGCCCCCCCCAACCCCACGCCCCGCCCCCTAACCTCACGCATCCCCCCCTAACCTCACGCATCCCCCCCAACCCCACGCCCCTCCCCCCCCCCCCAAAACCCTCAACTCCCTGCCCCCCCCCGCCCCCCCGCCCCACAAAGTCCTAATTGGCCGAGAAGAGGGGGGTGATTTGGGGGAGTCCCCGGCCATTCATTTCTTGCGAAGGGAAAGTGAAACTGACACATTGTATCCGCCGTTTCCGGAAACCGACACATTGTAACCGGGGCTGGAACGCGGCGGACGCCAGGGTTCCGAGGATGGAACGCGGCAGTTCGCAGCGTTCGGAAAGGTGACACATTGTAACCGACAGCGTACGGGGGTTGCACTGACCCAGAGGGACTGACACTGACCCAGAGGGACTGGGACTGGGACTGACCCAGAGGGACTGGCACTGACCCAGAGGGACTGGGACTGACCCAGAGGGACTGGGACTGACCCAGAGGGACTGGGACTGGCACTGACCCAGAGGGACTGGCACTGACCCAGAGGGACTGGGACTGGGACTGGGACTGACCCAGAGGGACTGGGACTGGGACTGACCCAGAGGGACTGGGACTGACACTGACCCCGAGGGACTGGGACTGGGACTGACCCAGAGGGACTGGGACTGGGACTGATCCAGAGGGACTGGGACTGGGACTGGGACTGACCCAGAGGGACTGGGACTGGGACTGACCCAGAGGGACTGGGACTGGGACTGACCCAGAGGGACTGGGACTGGGACTGACCCAGAGGGACTGGGACTGGGACTGACCCAGAGGGACTGGGACTGGGACTGACCCAGAGGGACTGGGACTGGGACTGACCCAGAGGGACTGGGACTGGGACTGACCCAGAGGGACTGGGACTGGGACTGACCCAGAGGGACTGGGACTGGGACTGACCCAGAGGGACTGGGACTGGGACTGACCCAGAGGGACTGGGACAGGGACTGACCCAGAGGGACTGGGACTGGGACTGACCCAGAGGGACTGGGACTGACACTGACCCAGAGGGACTGGGACTGACATTGACCCAGAGGGACTGGGACTGACACTGACCCAGAGGGACTGGGACTGACACTGACCCAGAGGGACTGGGACTGGGACTGACCCAGAGGGACTGGGACTGGGACTGACCCAGAGGGACTGGGACTGGGACTGACCCAGAGGGACTGGGACTGGGACTGACCCAGAGAGACTGGGACAGACACTGACCCAGAGGGACTGACACTGACCCAGAGGGACTGGGACTGACACTGACCCAGAGGGACTGGGACTGGGACTGACCCAGAGGGACTGGGACTGGGACTGACCCAGAGGGACTGGGACTGGGACTGACCCAGAGGGACTGGGACTGGGACTGACCCAGAGGGACTGGGACTGGGACTGACCCAGAGGGACTGGGACTGGGACTGACCCAGAGGGACTGGGACTGGGACTGACCCAGAGGGACTGGGACTGACTCAGAGGGACTGGGACTGGGACTGGACTGGCACTGACCCAGAGGGACTGGGACTGGCACTGACCCAGAGGGACTGGGACTGGGACTGACCCAGAGGGACTGGGACTGACCCAGAGGGACTGGGACTGGCACTGACCCAGAGGGACTGGGACTGGCACTGACCCAGAGGGACTGGGACTGGCACTGACCCAGAGGGGACTGGGACTGACCCAGAGGGACTGGGACTGGACTGACCCAGAGGGACTGGGACTGGGACTGACCCAGAGGGACTGGGACTGGGACTGACCCAGAGGGACTGGGACTGACACTGACCCAGAGGGACTGGCACTGACCCAGAGGGACTGGGACTGACCCAGAGGGACTGGGACTGGCACTGACCCAGAGGGACTGGGACTGGCACTGACCCAGAGGGACTGGGACTGGCACTGACCCAGAGGGACTGGGACTGGCACTGACCCAGAGGGACTGGGACTGGCACTGACCCAGAGGGACTGGGACTGGCACTGACCCAGAGGGACTGGGACTGGGACTGACCCAGAGGGACTGGGACAGGGACTGACCCAGAGGGACTGGGACAGGGACTGACCCAGAGGGACTGGGACAGGGACTGACCCAGAGGGACTGGGACAGGGACTGACCCAGAGGGACTGGGGACAGGGACTGACCAGAGGGACTGGGACAGGGACTGACCCAGAGGGACTGGGACAGGGACTGACCCAGAGGGACTGGGACAGGGACTGACCCAGAGGGACTGGGACTGGGACTGACCCAGAGGGACTGGGACTGGGACTGGGACTGACCCAGAGGGACTGGGACTGGGACTGACC
>JANJGN010003967.1:0-20000 GCA_026770705.1 Isurus oxyrinchus
CCGCGGGGAGAATGTGGGACTCGCTCCCGCGGGGAGTGGGACAGAATGTGGGACTCACTCCCACAGAGAGTGGTCGAGGCGAATAGCGTCGATGTATTGAAGGGGGGAGGGGGGGGAGAAGCTGGATAAGCACACGAGGGAGAGAGGAAGAGAAGGATATGCTGATGGGGGTGAGATGAAGTAGGGGGTGTGGGGTGGGGGGGCAGTGGGAAGAGGCTCGTGTGGAGCAGAAACACCAGCACAGAGCAGAAGGGGCCGAATGTCCTGTTTTTGTTCTGGGCTCAGGGATCACTCACTGCTGCTGAGGAGCTGTGAGAGAGTCAGGGGAAAGATCAACACAGGTAACCCTGCTGCACCAGCGACTGGACAACCCCAATTCAATAGGGCAACTGGTAAGGAAGAGGGCAACGAGGGTAGGAGAGAGAGGGAGTCGGAGATGAGGGTGTAGGTGAGAGGAAGGCAAGAGAGGTAGAGGGAGTGGAGGTGGCAAGAGAGGGGAGGACGGACGGGAAAGAGAGGGAGAGCAGGGAAGGCTGGTGGGGAGAGAGAGAGGGAGAGCAGGGCAGGCTGGTGGTTACAGACTGAGAGAGAGAGCAGGGCAGGCTGGTGGGGAGAGAGAGTGAGAGGGAGAGCAGGGCAGACTGGTGGGGAGAGAGTGAGAGGGAGAGCAGGGCAGGCTGGTGGGGAGAGAGAGAGAAGGAGAGCAGGGCAGGCTGTTGGGGAGAGAGAGAGAGGGAGAGCAGGGCAGGCTGGTGGGGAGAGAGAGAGAAGGAGAGCAGGGCAGGCTGGTGGGGAGAGAGAGAGAGGAAGAGCAGGGCAGGCTGGTGGGGAGTGAGAGAGGGAGAGCAGGGCAGGCTGGTGGGGAGAGAGAGAGAGGGAGAGCAGGGTAGGCTGGAGGGGAGAGAGTGAGAGGGAGAGCAGGGCAGGCTGGTGGGGAGAGAGAGAGAGGGAGAGCAGGGCAGGCTGGTGGGGAGAGAGAGAGAGGGAGAGCAGGGCAGGTGGGTGGGGAGAGAGAGGGACAGCAGGGCAGGCTGGTGGGGAGAGAGAGAGAGGGCAGAGCAGGGCAGGTGGGGTGGGGAGAGAGAGAGAGGGAGAGCAGGGCAGGTGGGTGGGGAGAGAGAGAGGGAGAGCAGGGGCAGGCTGGTGGTTACAGAGTGAGAGAGAGAGCAGGGCAGGGCTGGTGGGGAGAGAGAGTGAGAGGGAGAGCAGGGCAGACTGGTGGGGAGAGAGTGAGAGGGAGAGCAGGGCAGGCTGGTGGGGAGAGAGAGAGAGGAAGAGCAGGGCAGGCTGGTGGGGAGTGAGAGAGAGGGAGAGCAGGGTAGGCTGGAGGGGAGAGAGTGAGAGGGAGAGCAGGGCAGGTGGGTGGGGAGAGAGAGGGACAGCAGGGCAGGCTGGTGGGGAGAGAGAGAGAGAGAGAGGAGGGCAGGCTGCTGGGTGGAGAGAGAGAGGGAGAGCAGGGCAGGCTGGTGGGGAGTGAGAGGGAGAGCAGGGCAGGCTGGTGGGAAGAGAGAGGGTGAGCAGGGCAGGCTGGTGGGGAGAGAGAGAGAGGGAGAGCAGGGCAGGCTGGTGGGGAGAGAGAGAGAGGGAGAGCAGGGCAGGTGGGTGGGGAGAGAGAGGGAGAGCAGGGCAGGCTGTTGGGGAGAGAGAGACAGAGAGGGAGAGCAGGGAAGGCTGGTGGGGTGAGAGAGAGAGAGAGGGAGAGCAGGTCAGGCTGGTGGGGAGAGAGAGAGAGGGAGAGCAGGGCAGGGCTGGTGGGGACAGTGAGAGGGAGAGCAGGGCAGGCGAGTGGGGAGAGTGAGAGGGAGAGCAGGGCAGGCTGGTGGGGAGAGAGAGAGAGGGAGAGCAGGGCAGGCTGGTGGGGAGAGAGAGAGAGGGAGAGCAGGGCAGGCTGGTGGGGAGAGTGAGAGGGAGAGCAGGGCAGGTGGGTGGAGAGAGAGAGGGAGAGCAGGGCAGGCTGTTGGGGAGAGAGAGACAGAGAGGGAGAGCAGGGAAGGCTGGTGGGGTGAGAGAGAGAGAGAGGGAGAGCAGGGCAAGCTGGTGGGGGAGAGAGAGAGAGAGAGAGAGCAGGGCAGGCTGGTGGAGAGAGAGAGAGAGAGAGGGAGAGCAGGTCAGGCTGGTGGGGAGAGAGAGAGAGGGAGAGCAGGGCAGGCTGGTGGGGACAGTGAGAGGGAGAGCAGGGCAGGCGAGTGGGGAGAGTGAGAGGGAGAGCAGGGCAGGCTGGTGGGGAGAGAGAGAGAGAGCAGGGCAGGCGAGGGGGGAGAGTGAGAGGGAGAGCAGGGCAGGCTGGTGGGGAGAGAGAGAGAGCAGGGCAGGCGAGGGGGGAGAGTGAGAGGGAGAGCAGGGCAGGCTGGTGGGGAGAGAGAGAGAGCAGGGCAGGCTTGGGGGAGAGAGAGGGAGAGCAGGGCAGGCTGGTGGGCAGAGAGAGACAGAGAGGGAGAGCAGGGCAGGCTGTTGGGGAGAGAGAGAGAGAGAGAGGGGGAGAGCAGGGCAGGCTGGTGGGGAGAGTGAGAGGGAGAGCAGGGCAGGCTGGTGGGGAGAGTGAGAGAGAGAGCAGGGCAGGCTGGTGGGGAGAGAGAGGGAGAGCATGGCAGGCTGGTGGGGAGAGTGAGAGAGGGAAAGCAGGGGAGGCTGGTGGGGTGAGAGTGAGAGAGGCAGAGCAGGGCAGGCTGGTGGAGAGAGAGAGGGAGAGCAGGGCAGGCTGGTGGAGAGAGAGAGGGAGAGCAGGTCAGGCTGGTGGGGAGAGAGAGAGAGGAAGAGCAGGGCAGGCTGGTGGGAGAGAGTGAGGGAGAGCAGGGCAGGCTGGTGGGGAGAGTGAGAGGGAGAGCAGGGCAGGCTGGAGGAGAGAGAGAGAGAGGGAGAGCAGGGCAGGCTGGTGGGGAGAGAGAGAGAGAGAGGGAGAGCAGGTCAGGCTGGTGGGGAGAGTGAGAGGGAGAGCAGGGCAGGCTGGTGGGGAGAGAGAGAGGAAGAGCAGGGCAGGCTGGTGGGGAGAGAGAGAGAGAGAGCAGGGCAGGCTGGTGGGGAGAGAGAGAGAGAGAGGGAGAGCAGGGCAGGCTGGTGGGGAGAGTGAGAGGGAGAGCAGGGAAGGCTGGTGGGGAGAGAGAGAGAGGGAGAGCAGGGCAGGCTGGTGGGGAGAGAGAGAGAGGGAGAGCAGGGCAGGCTGGTGGGGAGAGAGAGAGAGAGAGAGAGAGTAGGGCAGGCTGGTGAGGAGAGTGAGAGGGAGAGCAGGGCAGGCTGGTGGGGAGAGAGAGAGAGGGAGAGCAGGGCAGGCTGGTGGGGAGAGTGAGAGAGGGAGAGCAGGGCAGGCTGGTGGGGAGAGAGAGGGAGAGCAGGGCAGGCTGGTGGGGAGAGAGAGAGAGGGAGAGCAGGGCAGGCTGGTGGGGAGAGTGAGAGGGAGTGCAGGGCAGGCTGGTGGGAAGAGAGAGGGAGAGCAGGGCAGGATGGTGGGGAGAGAGTGAGAGAGGGAGAGTAGGGCAAGCTGGTGGGGAGAGAGAGTGAGAGCAGGGCAGGCTGTTGGGGAGAGAGAGACAGAGAGGGAGAGCAGGGCAGGCTGGTGGGGAGAGAGAGAGGTAGAGCAGGGCAGGCAGGTGGGGAGTGAGATGGAGAGCAGGGCAGGCTGGTGGGGAGAGAGAGGGAGAGCAGGGCAGGCTGGTGGGGAGAGAGAGAGAGGGAGAGCAGGGCAGGCTGGTGGGGAGAGAGAGGGAGAGCAGGGCAGGCTGGTGGGGAGAGAGAGAGAGGGATAGCAGGGCAGGCTGGTGGGGAGAGAGAGGACAGAGAGGGAGAGCAGGGCAGGCTGGTGGGGAGAGAGAGAGGTAGAGCAGGGCAGGCAGGTGGGGAGTGAGATGGAGAGCAGGGCAGGCTGGTGGGAGAGAGAGGGAGAGCAGGGCAGGCTGGTGGGGAGAGAGAGAGAGGGAGAGCAGGGCAGGCTGGTGGGGAGAGAGAGGGAGAGCAGGGCAGGCTGGTGGGGAGAGAGAGAGAGGGATAGCAGGGCAGGCTAGTGGTGAGAGAGAGTGAGAGGGAGAACAGGGCAGGCTGTTGGGGAGAGAGAGACAGAGAGGGAGAGCAGGGCAGGCTGGTGGGGAGAGAGAGAGAGGGAGAGAAGGGCAGGGTGGTGGGGGAGAGCGAGAGGAAGAGCAGGGCAGGCTGGTGGGGTGAGAGAGAGAGGGAGAGCAGGGCAGGCTGGTGGGGAGTGAGATGGAGAGCAGGGCAGGCTGGTGGGGAGAGAGAGAGAGAGGGAGAGCAGGGCAGGCTGGTGGGGAGAGAGAGAGAGGGAGAGCAGGGCAGGCTGGTGGGGAGAGAGAGAGAGCGAGAGCAGGGCAGGCTGGTGGGAGAGAGAGAGAGGGAGAGCAGGGCAGGCTGGGTGGGGAGAGAGAGAGAGGGAGAGCAGGGCAGGCTGGTGGGGAGAGAAAGAGAGGGAGAGCAGGGCAGGCTGGTGGGGAGAGAGAGGGAGAGCAGGGCAGGCTGGTGGGGAGAGAGAGAGAAAGGGAGAGCAGGGCAGGCTGGTGGGGAGAGAGAGAGAAAGGGAGAGCAGGGCAGGCTGGTGGGGAGAGAGAGAGAGAGAAAGGGAGAGCAGGGCAGGCTGGTGGGGAGAGAGAGAGAGGGAGAGCAGGGCAGGCTGGTAGGGAGAGAGAGAGAGGGAGAGCAGGGCAGGCTGGTGGGGAGAGAGAGAGAGAGGGAGAGCAGGGCAGGCTGGTGGGGAGAGAGAGAGAGAGGGAGAGCAGGGCAGGATGGTGAGGAGAGAGAGTGAGAGGGAGAGCAGGGCAGGCTGTTGGGGAGAGTGAGAGAGGGAGAGTAGGGCAGGCAGGTGGGTGGAGAGAGAGAGACAGAGCAGGGCAGGCTGGTGGGGAGAGAGAGAGAGAGAGAGCAGGGCAGGCTGGTGGGGAGAGAGAGGGAGAGCAGGGCAGGCTGTTGGGGAGAGAGAGACAGAGCAGGGCAGGCTTGTGAGGAGAGAGAGAGGGAGAGCAGGGCAGGCTGGAGGGGAGTGAGAGGGAGAGGAGGGCATGATGGTGGGGTGAGAGTGAGAGAGCGAGTGTAGGGCAGGCATGTGGGGAGAGAGAGGGAGAGCAGGGCAGGCTGGTGGGGAGAGAGAGAGGGAGAGCAGGGCAGGCTGGTGGGGAGAGAGAGAGGGAGAGCAGGGCAGGCTGGTGGGGAGAGAGAGAGGGAGAGCAGGGCAGGCTGGTGGGCAGAGTGAGAGGGAGAGCAGGGCAGGCGAGTGGGGAGAGAGGGAGAGCAGGGCAGGCTGGTGGGGAGAGAGAGAGAGCAGGGCAGGCTGTTTGGGAGAGAGAGAGAAAGAGAGGGAGAGCAGGGCAGGCTGGTGGGGAGAGAGAGAGAGGGAGAGCAGGGCAGGCTGGTGGAGAGAGAGAGAGAGAGAGGGAGAGCAGGGCAGGCTGGTGGGGAGAGAGAGAGGGAGAGCAGGGCAGGCTGGTGGGGAGAGAGAGAGGGAGAGCAGGGCAGGCTGGTGGGGAGAGAGAGAGGGAGAGCAGGGCAGGCTGGTGGGGAGAGAGAGAGAGGGAGAGCAGGGCAGGCGAGTGGGGAGAGAGAGAGAGGGAGAGCAGGGCAGGCTGGTGGGGAGAGAGAGAGAGCAGGGCAGGCTGTTTGGGAGAGAGAGAGAAAGAGAGGGAGAGCAGGGCAGGCTGGTGGGGAGAGTGAGAGGGAGAGCAGGGCAGGCTGGTGGGGAGAGTGAGAGGGAAAACAGGGCAGGCTGGTGGGGAGAGAGAGAGAGGGAGAGCAGGGCAGGCTGGTGGGGAGAGAGAGAGGGAGAACAGGGCAGGCTGGTGGGGAGAGAGAGAGGGAGAACAGGGCAGGCTGGTGGGGAGAGAGAGAGAGGGAGAGCAGGGCAGGCTGGTGGGGAGTGAGATGGTGAGCAGGGCAGGCTTGTGGGGAGAGAGAGGGAGAGCAGGGCAGGCTGGTGGGGAGAGAGAGGGAGAGCAGGGCAGGCTGGTGGGGGGAGAGAGAGAGGGAGAGTAGGGCAGGCTGTTGGGGAGAGAGAGAGGGAGAGCAGGGCAGGCTGGTGGGGGAGAGAAAGAGAGAGGGAGAGCAGGGCAGGCTGGTGAGGAGTGTGAGAGAGGGAGAGAAGGGCAGGCTGGTGGGGAGAGAGAGAGAGGGAGAGCAGGGCAGGCTGGTGGGGAGAGTGAGAGGGAGAGAAGGGCAGGCTGGTGGGGAGAGAGAGTGAGAGGGAGAGCAGGGCAGGCTGTTGGGGAGAGAGAGAGAGGGAGAGCAGGGCAGGCTGGTGGGGAGAGAGAGGGAGAGCAGGGCAGGCTGGTGGGGAGAGAGAGAGAGGGAGAGCAGGGCAGGCTGGTGGGGAGAGAGAGTGAGGGAGAGCAGGGCAGGCTGGTGGGGAGAGAGAGAGAGAGAGCAGGGCAGGCTGGTGGGGTGGAGAGAGAGAGAGGGAGAGCAGGGCAGGCTGGTGGGGAGAGTGAGAGGGAGAGTTGGGTAGGCTGGTGGGGAGAGAGAGAGAGAGGGAGAGCAGGGCAGGCTGTTGGGGAGAGAGAGAGAGGGAGAGCAGGGCAGGCTGGTGGGGGAGAGAGAGGGAGAGCAGGGCAGGCTGGTGGGGAGAGAGAGAGAGGGAGAGCAGGGCAGGAAGGTGGAGTGAGAGTGAGAGAGGAAGAGTAGGGCCGGCTGGAAGGGAGAGTGAGAGGGAGAACAGGGCAGGCTGGTGGGGAGAGTGAGAGAGGGAGAGCAGGGCAGGCTGGTGGGATGAGAGTGAGAGAGGGAGAGCAGGGCAGGCTGGTGGGGAGAGAGAGTGAGAGGGAGAGCAGGGCAGGCTGGTGGGATGAGAGTGAGAGAGGGAGAGCAGGGCAGGCTGGTGGGGAGAGAGAGTGAGAGGGAGAGCAGGGCAGGCTGGTGGGGAGAGAGAGTGAGAGGGAGAGCAGGGCAGGCTGTTGGGGAGAGAGAGAGAGGGAGAGTAGGGCAGGCTGGTGGGTGGAGAGAGAGAGAGGGAGAGCAGGGCAGGCTGGTGGTGAGAGATAGAGCGGGGAGAGCAGGGCAGGCTGGTGGGGAGAGAGAGACGGAGAGCAGGGCAGGCTGGTGGGGAGTGAGAGAGGGAGAGCAGGGCAGGCTGGTGGGAGAGAGAGAGAAAGGGAGAGCAGGGCAGGCTGGTGGGGAGAGAGAGAGAGAGAGAGGGAGAGCAGGGCAGGCTGGTGGGGAGAGTGAGAGGGAGAGCAGGGCAGGCTGGAGGAGAGAGAGAGAGAGGGAGAGCAGGGCAGGCTGGTGGGGAGAGAGAGAGAGAGAGGGAGAGCAGGTCAGGCTGGTGGGGAGAGTGAGAGGGAGAGCAGGGCAGGCTGGTGGGGAGAGAGAGAGGAAGAGCAGGGCAGGCTGGTGGGGAGAGAGAGAGAGAGAGCAGGGCAGGCTGGTGGGGAGAGAGAGAGAGAGAGGGGAGAGCAGGGCAGGCTGGTGGGGGAGAGTGAGAGGGAGAGCAGGGAAGGCTGGTGGGGAGAGAGAGAGAGGGAGAGCAGGGCAGGCTGGTGGGGAGAGAGAGAGAGGGAGAGCAGGGCAGGCTGGTGGGGAGAGAGAGAGAGAGAGAGAGAGTAGGGCAGGCTGGTGAGGAGAGTGAGAGGGAGAGCAGGGCAGGCTGGTGGGGAGAGAGAGAGAGGGAGAGCAGGGCAGGCTGGTGGGGAGAGTGAGAGAGGGAGAGCAGGGCAGGCTGGTGGGGAGAGAGAGGGAGAGCAGGGCAGGCTGGTGGGGAGAGAGAGAGAGGGAGAGCAGGGCAGGCTGGTGGGGAGAGTGAGAGGGAGTGCAGGGCAGGCTGGTGGGAAGAGAGAGGGAGAGCAGGGCAGGATGGTGGGGGAGAGAGTGAGAGAGGGAGAGTAGGGCAAGCTGGTGGTGGGGAGAGAGAGTGAGAGCAGGGCAGGCTGTTGGGGAGAGAGAGACAGAGAGGGAGAGCAGGGCAGGCTGGTGGGGAGAGAGAGAGGGTAGAGCAGGGCAGGCAGGTGGGGAGTGAGATGGAGAGCAGGGCAGGCTGGTGGGGAGAGAGAGGGAGAGCAGGGCAGGCTGGTGGGGAGAGAGAGAGAGGGAGAGCAGGGCAGGCTGGTGGGGAGAGAGAGGGAGAGCAGGGCAGGCTGGTGGGGAGAGAGAGAGAGGGATAGCAGGCAGGCTGGTGGGGAGAGAGAGACAGAGAGGGAGAGCAGGGCAGGCTGGTGGGGAGAGAGAGAGGTAGAGCAGGGCAGGCAGGTGGGGAGTGAGATGGAGAGCAGGGCAGGCTGGTGGGGAGAGAGAGGGAGAGCAGGGCAGGCTGGTGGGGAGAGAGAGAGAGGGAGAGCAGGGCAGGCTGGTGGGGAGAGAGAGGGAGAGCAGGGCAGGCTGGTGGGGAGAGAGAGAGAGGGATAGCAGGGCAGGCTAGTGGTGAGAGAGAGTGAGAGGGAGAACAGGGCAGGCTGTTGGGGAGAGAGAGACAGAGAGGGAGAGCAGGGCAGGCTGGTGGGGAGAGAGAGAGAGGGAGAGAAGGGCAGGGTGGTGGGGAGAGAGAGAGAGGGAGAGCAGGGCAGGCTGGTGGGGAGAGAGAGTGAGGGAGAGCAGGGCAGGCTGGTGGGGAGAGAGAGAGAGAGAGCAGGGCAGGCTGGTGGGTGGAGAGAGAGAGAGGGAGAGCAGGGCAGGCTGGTGGGGAGAGTGAGAGGGAGAGTTGGGTAGGCTGGTGGGGAGAGAGAGAGAGAGGGAGAGCAGGGCAGGCTGTTGGGGAGAGAGAGAGAGGGAGAGCAGGGCAGGCTGGTGGGGAGAGAGAGGGAGAGCAGGGCAGGCTGGTGGGGAGAGAGAGAGAGGGAGAGCAGGGCAGGAAGGTGGAGTGAGAGTGAGAGAGGAAGAGTAGGGCCGGCTGGAAGGGAGAGTGAGAGGGAGAACAGGGGCAGGCTGGTGGGGAGAGTGAGAGAGGGAGAGCAGGGCAGGCTGGTGGGATGAGAGTGAGAGAGGGAGAGCAGGGCAGGCTGGTGGGGAGAGAGAGTGAGAGGGAGAGCAGGGCAGGCTGGTGGGATGAGAGTGAGAGAGGGAGAGCAGGGCAGGCTGGTGGGGAGAGAGAGTGAGAGGGAGAGCAGGGCAGGCTGGGTGGGGAGAGAGAGTGAGAGGGAGAGCAGGGCAGGCTGTTGGGGAGAGAGAGAGAGGGAGAGTAGGGCAGGCTGGTGGGTGGAGAGAGAGAGAGGGAGAGCAGGGCAGGCTGGTGGTGAGAGATAGAGCGGGAGAGCAGGGCAGGCTGGTGGGGAGAGAGAGACGGAGAGCAGGGCAGGCTGGTGGGGAGTGAGAGAGGGAGAGCAGGGCAGGCTGGTGGGAGAGAGAGAGAAAGGGAGAGCAGGGCAGGCTGGTGGGGGAGAGAGAGAGAGAGAGAGGGAGAGCAGGGCAGGCTGGTGGGGAGAGAGAGAGAGAGGGAGAGCAGGGCAAGCTGGTGTGGAGAGAGAGAGAGAGGGTGAGAGCAGGGCAGGCTGGTGGGGAGAGAGAGGGAGAGCAGGGCAGGTGGGTGGGGAGAGAGAGAGAGGGAGAGCAGGGCAGGCTGTTGGGGAGAGAGAGAGAGGGAGAGTAGGGCAGGCAGGTGGGTGGAGAGAGAGAGACAGAGCAGGGCAGGCTGGTGGGGAGAGAGAGAGACAGAGCAGGGCAGGCTGGTGGGGAGAGAGAGAGAGGGAGAGCAGGGCAGGCTGGTGGGAGAGAGAGAGAAAGGGAGAGCAGGGCAGGCTGTTGGGGAGAGAGAGGGAGAGCAGGGCAGGCTAGTGGGGAGTGAGAGGGAGAGCAGGGCATGATGGTGGGGTGCAGTGAGAGAGCGAGTGTAGGGCAGGCATGTGGGGCGAGAGAGGGAGAGCAGGGTAGGCTGGTGGGGACAAAGAGAGAGGGAGAGTAGGGCAGGCTGGTGGGGAGAGAGAGGGAGAGAAGGGCAGGCTGGTGGGGAGTGAGAGGGAGAGCAGGGCAGGCTGGTGGGGAGAGAGAGGGAGAGCAGGGCAGACTGGTGGGGAGAGAGAGAGAGGGAGAGTAGGGCAGGCTGGTGGGGAGAGAGAGAGAGGGAGAGGAGGGCAGGCTGGTGGGAAGTGAGAGGGAGAGCAGGGCAGACTGGTGGGGAGTGAGAGGGAGAGCAGGGCAGGCTGGTGGGGAGAGAGAGAGAGGGAGAGCAGGGCAGGCTGGTGGGGAGAGAGAGAGAGGGAGAGCAGGGCAGGCTGGTGGGGAGAGAGAGGGAGAGCAGGGCAGGATGGTGGGGAGAGAGAGAGAGAGGGAGAGCATGGCAGGCTGGTGGGGAGAGAGAGGGAGAGAGAGAGGGAGAGCAGGGCAGGCTGGTGGGGGAGAGAGAGAGAGAGGGAGAGCAGGGCAGGCTGGTGGGAGAGAGAGAGAGGGAGAGCAGGGCAGGCTGGAGGGGAGAGTGAGAGGGAGAGCATGGCAGGCTGGTGGGGAGAGTGAGAGAGAGGGAGAGCAGGGCAGGCTGGTGGGGAGAGAGAGAGAGGGAGAGCAGGGCAGGCTGTGGGGAGAGTGAGAGGGAGAGCAGGGCAGGCTAGTGGGAGAGAGAGAGTGAGGGAGAGCAGGGCAGGCTGGTAGGGAGAGAGTGAGAGGGAGAGCAGGGCAGGCTAGTGGGGAGAGAGAGAGTGAGGGAGAGCAGGGCAGGCTGGTAGGGAGAGAGAGGGAGAGCAGGGCAGGCTAGTGGGGAGAGAGAGAGTGAGGGAGAGCAGGGCAGGCTGGTAGGGAGAGAGAGTGAGGGAGAGCAGGGCAGGCTGGTGGGGAGAGAGAGAGAGAGCAGGGCAGGCTGTTGGGGAGAGAGAGAGGGAGAGGGAGAGCAGGGCAGGCTGTTGGGGAGAGAGAGAGAGAGAGAGAGGGGGAGAGCAGGGCAGGCTGGTGGGGAGTGAGAGGGAGAGCAGGGCAGGCTGGTGGGGAGAGAGAGAGAGAGGGAGAGCAGGGCAGGCAAGTGGGGAGAGTGAGAGGGAGAGCAGGGCAGGCTGGTGGGGAGTTAGTGAGAGGGAGAGCAGGGCAGGCTGGTGGGGAGAGAGAGACAGAGAGAGAGAGCAGGGCAGGCTGGTGGGGAGAGTGAGAGGGAGAGCAGGGCAGGCTGGTGGGGAGAGAGAGAGAGAGCAGGGCAGGCTGTTGGGGAGAGAGAGACAGAGAGGGAGAGCAGGGCAGGCTGGTGGGGAGAGAGAGAGAGGGAAAGCAGGGCAGGCTGGTGGGGAGAGAGAGAGAGGGAGAGCAGGGCAGGCAGGTGGGTGGAGAGAGAGAGGGAGAGCAGGGCAGGCTGGTGGGGAGTTAGAGAGAGGGAGAGCAGGGCAGGCTGGTGGGGAGAGAGACAGAGAGAGCAGCGCAGGCTGGTGGGGAGAGAGAGAGAGGGAGAGCAGGGCAGGCTGGTGGGGAGAGTGAGAGGGAGAGCAGGGCAGGCTGGTGGGGAGAGAGAGAGAGGGAGAGCAGGGCAGGCTGTTGGGGAGAGAGAGACAGAGAGGGAGAGCAGGGCAGGCTGGTGGGGAGTGAGATGGAGAGCAGGGTAGGCTTGTGGGGAGAGAGAGGGAGAGCAGGGCAGGCTGGTGGGGAGAGAGAGGGAGAGCAGGGCAGGCTGGTGGGATGAGAGTGAGAGAGGGAGAGCAGGGCAGGCTGGTGGGGAGAGAGAGTGAGAGGGAGAGCAGGGCAGGCTGGTGGGGAGAGAGAGAGGGAGAGCAGGGCAGGCTGGTGGGGAGAGAAAGAGAGAGGGAAAGCAGGGCAGGCTGGTGAGGAGTGTGAGAGAGGGAGAGAAGGGCAGGCTGGTGGGGAGAGAGAGAGAGGGAGAGCAGGGCAGGCTGGTGGGGAGAGTGAGAGGGAGAGAAGGGCAGGCTGGTGGGGAGAGAGAGTGAGAGGGAGAGCAGGGCAGGCTGTTGGGGAGAGAGAGAGAGGGAGAGTAGGGCAGGCAGTTGGGTGGAGAGAGAGAGACAGCAGGGCAGGCTGGTGGGGAGAGAGAGAGAGAGAGCAGGGCAGGCTGGTGGGGAGAGTGAGAGAGAGAGAGCAGGGCAGGCTGGTGGGGAGAGAGAGAGAGAGAGAGCAGGACAGGCTGCTGGGGAGAGAGAGAGAGGGAGAGCAGGGCAGGCTGGAGGGGAGAGAGAGGGAGAGCAGGGCAGGCTGGTGGGGAGAGAGAGAGAGAGGGAGAGCAGGGCAGGCTGGTGGGGAGAGAGAGAGAGGGAGAGCAGGGCAGGAAGGTGGAGTGAGAGTGAGAGAGGAAGAGTAGGGCCGGCTGGTGAGGAGTGTGAGAGAGGGAGAGAAGGGCAGGCTGGTGGGGAGAGAGAGAGAGGGAGAGCAGGGCAGGCTGGTGGGGAGAGCGAGAGAGGGAGAGTAGGGCAGGCTGGTGGGGAGAGAGAGGGAGAGCAGGGCAGGCTGGTGGGGTGAGAGTGAGAGAGGGAGAGCAGGGCAGGCTGGAGGGCTGAGAGTGAGAGAGGGAGAGCAGGGCAGGCTGGTGGGGAGAGAGAGTGAGAGGGAGAGCAGGGCAGGCTGTTGGGGAGAGAGAGAGAGGGAGAGTAGGGCAGGCTGGTGGGTGGAGAGAGAGAGAGGGAGAGCAGGGCAGGCTGGTGGTGAGAGATAGAGCGGGAGAGCAGGGCAGGCTGGTGGGGAGAGAGAGACGGAGAGCAGGGCAGGCTGGTGGGGAGTGAGAGAGGGAGAGCAGGGCAGGCTGGTGGGAGAGAGAGAGAAAGGGAGAGCAGGGCAGGCTAGTGGGGAGAGAGAGAGAGAGAGAGGGAGAGCAGGGCAGGCTGGTGGGGAGAGAGAGAGAGAGGGAGAGCAGGGCAAGCTGGTGTGGAGAGAGAGAGAGAGGGAGAGCAGGGCAGGCTGGTGAGGAGAGAGAGGGAGAGCAGGGCAGGCTGGTGGGAGAGAGAGAGAAAGGGAGAGCAGGGCAGGCTGGTGGGGAGTGAGAGGGAGAGCAGGGCAGGCTGGTGGGGAGAGAGAGGGAGAGCAGGGCAGGCTGTTGGGGAGAGAGAGACGGAGAGCAGGGCAGGCTGGTGGGGAGAGAGAGACGGAGAGCAGGGCAGGCTGGTGGGGAGTGAGAGAGGGAGAGCAGGGCAGGCTGGTGGGAGAGAGAGAGAAAGGGAGAGCAGGGCAGGCTAGTGGGGAGAGAGAGAGAGAGAGAGGGAGAGCAGGGCAGGCTGGTGGGGAGAGAGAGAGAGAGGGAGAGCAGGGCAAGCTGGTGTGGAGAGAGAGAGAGAGGGAGAGCAGGGCAGGCTGGTGAGGAGAGAGAGGGAGAGCAGGGCAGGCTGGTGGGAGAGAGAGAGAAAGGGAGAGCAGGGCAGGCTGGTGGGGAGTGAGAGGGAGAGCAGGGCAGGCTGGTGGGGAGAGAGAGGGAGAGCAGGGCAGGCTGTTGGGGAGAGAGAGGGAGAGCAGGGCAGGCTAGTGGGGAGTGAGAGGGAGAGCAGGGCATGATGGTGGGGAGAGAGAGAGAGGGAGAGTAGGGCAGGCTGGTGGGAAGTGAGAGGGAGAGCAGGGCAGACTGGTGGGGAGTGAGAGGGAGAGCAGGGCAGGCTGGTGGGGAGAGAGAGAGAGGGAGAGCAGGGCAGGCTGGTGGGGAGAGAGAGAGAGGGAGAGCAGGGCAGGCTGGTGGGGAGAGAGAGGGAGAGCAGGGCAGGATGGTGGGGAGAGAGAGAGAGGGAGAGCATGGCAGGCTGGTGGGGAGAGAGAGGGAGAGAGAGAGGGAGAGCAGGGCAGGCTGGTGGGGGAGAGAGAGAGAGAGGGAGAGCAGGGCAGGCTGGTGGGAGAGAGAGAGAGGGAGAGCAGGGCAGGCTGGAGGGGAGAGTGAGAGGGAGAGCATGGCGGGCTGGTGGGGAGAGTGAGAGAGAGGGAGAGCAGGGCAGGCTGGTGGGGGAGAGAGAGAGAGGGGAGAGCAGGGCAGGCTGTGGGGAGAGTGAGAGGGAGAGCAGGGCAGGCTAGTGGGGAGAGAGAGAGTGAGGGAGAGCAGGGCAGGCTGGTAGGGAGAGAGTGAGAGGGAGAGCAGGGCAGGCTAGTGGGGAGAGAGAGAGTGAGGGAGAGCAGGGCAGGCTGGTAGGGAGAGAGAGTGAGGGAGAGCAGGGCAGGCTGGTGGGGAGAGAGAGAGAGAGCAGGGCAGGCTGTTGGGGAGAGAGAGAGGGAGAGGGAGAGCAGGGCAGGCTGTTGGGGAGAGAGAGAGAGAGGGGGAGAGCAGGGCAGGCTGGTGGGGAGAGTGAGAGGGAGAGCAGGGCAGGCTGGTGAGGAGTGTGAGAGAGGGGAGAGAAGGGCAGGCTGGTGGGGAGAGAGAGAGAGGGAGAGCAGGGCAGGCTGGTGGGGAGAGTGAGAGGGAGAGAAGGGCAGGCTGGTGGGGAGAGAGAGTGAGAGGGAGAGCAGGGCAGGCTGTTGGGGAGAGAGAGAGAGGGAGAGCAGGGCAGGCTGGTGGGGAGAGAGAGGGAGAGCAGGGCAGGCTGGTGGGGAGAGAGAGAGAGGGAGAGCAGGGCAGGCTGGTGGGGAGAGAGAGTGAGGGAGAGCAGGGCAGGCTGGTGGGGAGAGAGAGAGAGAGAGCAGGGCAGGCTGGTGGGTGGAGAGAGAGAGAGGGAGAGCAGGGCAGGCTGGTGGGGAGAGTGAGAGGGAGAGCTGGGTAGGCTGGTGGGGAGAGAGAGAGAGAGAGAGCAGGACAGGCTGCTGGGGAGAGAGAGAGAGGGAGAGCAGGGCAGGCTGGAGGGGAGAGAGAGGGAGAGCAGGGCAGGCTGGTGGGGAGAGAGAGAGAGGGAGAGCAGGGCAGGAAGGTGGAGTGAGAGTGAGAGAGGAAGAGTAGGGCCGGCTGGTGGGGAGAGTGAGAGGGAGAACAGGGCAGGCTGGTGGGGAGAGTGAGAGAGGGAGAGCAGGGCAGGCTGGTGGGATGAGAGTGAGAGAGGGAGAGCAGGGCAGGCTGGTGGGGAGAGAGAGTGAGAGGGAGAGCAGGGCAGGCTGGTGGGATGAGAGTGAGAGAGGGAGAGCAGGGCAGGCTGGTGGGGAGAGAGAGTGAGTGGGAGAGCAGGGCAGGCTGGTGGGGAGAGAGAGTGAGAGGGAGAGCAGGGCAGGCTGTTGGGGAGAGAGAGAGAGGGAGAGTAGGGCAGGCTGGTGGGTGGAGAGAGAGAGAGGGAGAGTAGGGCAGGCTGGTGGTGAGAGATAGAGCGGGAGAGCAGGGCAGGCTGGTGGGGATGGAGAGACGGAGAGCAGGGCAGGCTGGTGGGAGAGAGAGAGAAAGGGAGAGCAGGGCAGGCTGGTGGGGAGAGAGAGAGAGAGAGAGGGAGAGCAGGGCAGGCTGGTGGGGAGAGAGAGAGAGAGGGAGAGCAGGGCAAGCTGGTGTGGAGAGAGAGAGAGAGGGAGAGCAGGGCAGGCTGGTGAGGAGAGAGAGGGAGAGCAGGGCAGGCTGGTGAGGAGAGAGAGGGAGAGCAGGGCAGGGGCTGGTGGGGAGAGAGAGTGAGAGGGAGAGCAGGGCAGGCTGTTGGGGAGAGAGAGAGAGGGAGAGTAGGGCAGGCAGGTGGGTGGAGAGAGAGAGACAGAGCAGGGCAGGCTGGTGGGGAGAGAGAGAGAGAGAGAGCAGGGCAGGCTGGTGGGGAGAGAGAGAGAGGGAGAGCAGGGCAGGCTGGTGGGAGAGAGAGAGAAAGGGAGAGCAGGGCAGGCTGTTGGGGAGAGAGAGGGAGAGCAGGGCAGGCTAGTGGGGAGTGAGAGGGAGAGCAGGGCATGATGGTGGGGTGCAGTGAGAGAGCGAGTGTAGGGCAGGCATGTGGGGCGAGAGAGGGAGAGCAGGGCAGGCTGGTGGGGACAAAGAGAGAGGGAGAGTAGGGCAGGCTGGTGGGGAGAGAGAGGGAGAGAAGGGCAGGCTGGTGGGGAGTGAGAGGGAGAGCAGGGCAGGCTGGTGGGGAGAGAGAGGGAGAGCAGGGCAGACTGGTGGGGAGAGAGAGAGAGGGAGAGTAGGGCAGGCTGGTGGGGAGAGAGAGAGAGGGAGAGCAGGGCAGGCTGGTGGGGAGAGAGAGAGAGGGAGAGCAGGGCAGGCTGGTGGGGAGAGAGAGGGAGAGCAGGGCAGGATGGTGGGGAGAGAGAGAGAGAGGGAGAGCATGGCAGGCTGGTGGGGAGAGAGAGGGAGAGAGAGAGGGAGAGCAGGGCAGGCTGGTGGGGGAGAGAGAGAGAGAGGGAGAGCAGGGCAGGCTGGTGGGAGAGAGAGAGAGGGAGAGCAGGGCTGCCTGGTGGGGAGAGTGAGAGAGAGGGAGAGCAGGGCAGGCTGGTGGGGAGAGAGAGAGAGGGAGAGCAGGGCAGGCTGTGGGGAGAGAGAGGGAGAGGGAGAGCAGGGCAGGCTGGTAGGGAGAGAGAGTGAGGGAGAGCAGGGCAGGCTGGTGGGGAGAGAGAGAGAGAGCAGGGCAGGCTGTTGGGGAGAGAGAGAGGGAGAGGGAGAGCAGGGCAGGCTGTTGGGGAGAGAGAGAGAGAGAGAGAGGGGGAGAGCAGGGCAGGCTGGTGGGGAGAGAGAGGGAGAGCAGGGCAGGCTGGTGGGGAGAGAGAGAGAGAGGGAGAGCAGGGCAGGCTGGTGGGGTGAGAGAGAGAGGGAGAGCAGGGCAGGCAAGTGGGGAGAGTGAGAGGGAGAGCAGGGCAGGCTGGTGGGGAGAGAGAGAGAGGGAAAGCAGGGCAGGCTGGTGGGGAGAGTGAGAGGGAGAGCAGGGCAGGCTGGTGGGGAGAGAGAGAGAGAGAGGGAGAGCAGGGCAGGCTGGTGGGGAGAGAGAGGGAGAGTAGGGCAGGCTAGTGGGGAGAGAGAGACAGAGAGGGAGAGCAGGGCAGGCTGGTGGGGAGAGTGAGAGGGAGAGCAGGGGAGGTTGGTGGGGAGAGAGAGGGAGAGCAGGGCAGGCTGGTGGGGAGAGAGAGAGAGGGAGAGCAGGGCAGGCTGGTGGGGAGAGAGAGAGAGAGAGGGAGAGCAGGGCAGGCTGGTGGGGAGAGAGAGAGAGAGCAGGGCAGGCTGTTGGGGAGAGAGAGACAGAGAGGGAGAGCAGGGCAGACTGGTGGGGAGAGTGAGAGGGAGAGCAGGGCAGGCAGGTGGGGAGAGAGAGAGAGAGAGAGGGAGAGCAGGGCAGGCTGGTGGGGAGAGAGAGAGAGAGGGAGAGCAGGGCAGGCTGGTGGGGAGAGAGAGAGAGAGAGAGGGAGAGCAGGGCAGGCTGGTGGGGAGAGAGAGAGAGAGGGAGAGCAGGGCAAGCTGGTGTGGAGAGAGAGAGAGAGGGAGAGCAGGGCAGGCTGGTGAGGAGAGAGAGGGAGAGCAGGGCAGGCTGTTGGGGAGAGAGAGAGAGGGAGAGCAGGGCAGGCTGGTGAGGAGAGAGAGGGAGAGCAGGGCAGGCTGGTGGGGAGAGAGAGAGAAGGAGAGCAGGGCAGGCTGGTGGGAGAGAGAGAGAAAGGGAGAGCAGGGCAGGCTGGTGGGGAGTGAGAGGGAGAGCAGGGCAGGCTGGTGGGGAGAGAGAGGGAGAGCAGGGCAGGCTGTTGGGGAGAGAGAGGGAGAGCAGGGCAGGCTAGTGGGGAGTGAGAGGGAGAGCAGGGCATGATGGTGGGGTGAGAGTGAGAGAGCGAGTGTAGGGCAGGCATGTGGGGCGAGAGAGGGAGAGCAGGGCAGGCTGGTGGGGACAAAGAGAGAGGGAGAGTAGGGCAGGCTGGTGGGGAGAGAGAGGGAGAGAAGGGCAGGCTGGTGGGGAGTGAGAGGGAGAGCAGGGCAGGCTGGTGGGGAGAGTGAGAGGGAGAGCAGGGCAGGCTGGTGGGGAGAGAGAGGGAGAGCAGGGCAGACTGGTGGGGAGAGAGAGAGAGGGAGAGTAGGGCAGGCTGGTGGGAAGTGAGAGGGAGAGCAGGGCAGACTGGTGGGGAGTGAGAGGGAGAGCAGGGCAGGCTGGTGGGGAGAGAGAGAGAGGGAGAGCAGGGCAGGCTGGTGGGGAGAGAGAGAGAGGGAGAGCAGGGCAGGCTGGTGGGGAGAGAGAGGGAGAGCAGGGCAGGATGGTGGGGAGAGAGAGAGAGGGACAGCATGGCAGGCTGGTGGGGAGAGAGAGGGAGAGAGAGAGGGAGAGCAGGGCAGGCTGGTGGGGGAGAGAGAGAGAGAGGGAGAGCAGGGCAGGCTGGTGGGAGAGAGAGAGAGGGAGAGCAGGGCAGGCTGGAGGGGAGAGTGAGAGGGAGAGCATGGCGGGCTGGTGGGGAGAGTGAGAGAGAGGGAGAGCAGGGCAGGCTGGTGGGGAGAGAGAGAGAGGGAGAGCAGGGCAGGCTGTGGGGAGAGTGAGAGGGAGAGCAGGGCAGGCTAGTGGGGAGAGAGAGAGTGAGGGAGAGCAGGGCAGGCTGGTAGGGAGAGAGTGAGAGGGAGAGCAGGGCAGGCTAGTGGGGAGAGAGAGAGTGAGGGAGAGCAGGGCAGGCTGGTAGGGAGAGAGAGTGAGGGAGAGCAGGGCAGGCTGGTGGGGAGAGAGAGAGAGAGCAGGGCAGGCTGTTGGGGAGAGAGAGAGGGAGAGGGAGAGCAGGGCAGGCTGTTGGGGAGAGAGAGAGAGAGGGGGAGAGCAGGGCAGGCTGGTGGGGAGAGTGAGAGGGAGAGCAGGGCAGGCTGGTGAGGAGTGTGAGAGAGGGAGAGAAGGGCAGGCTGGTGGGGAGAGAGAGAGAGGGAGAGCAGGGCAGGCTGGTGGGGAGAGTGAGAGGGAGAGAAGGGCAGGCTGGTGGGGAGAGAGAGTGAGAGGGAGAGCAGGGCAGGCTGTTGGGGAGAGAGAGAGAGGGAGAGCAGGGCAGGCTGGTGGGGAGAGAGAGGGAGAGCAGGGCAGGCTGGTGGGGAGAGAGAGAGAGGGAGAGCAGGGCAGGCTGGTGGGGAGAGAGAGTGAGGGAGAGCAGGGCAGGCTGGTGGGGAGAGAGAGAGAGAGAGCAGGGCAGGCTGGTGGGTGGAGAGAGAGAGAGGGAGAGCAGGGCAGGCTGGTGGGGAGAGTGAGAGGGAGAGCTGGGTAGGCTGGTGGGGAGAGAGAGAGAGAGAGAGCAGGACAGGCTGCTGGGGAGAGAGAGAGAGGGAGAGCAGGGCAGGCTGGAGGGGAGAGAGAGGGAGAGCAGGGCAGGCTGGTGGGGAGAGAGAGAGAGGGAGAGCAGGGCAGGAAGGTGGAGTGAGAGTGAGAGAGGAAGAGTAGGGCCGGCTGGTGGGGAGAGTGAGAGGGAGAACAGGGCAGGCTGGTGGGGAGAGTGAGAGAGGGAGAGCAGGGCAGGCTGGTGGGATGAGAGTGAGAGAGGGAGAGCAGGGCAGGCTGGTGGGGAGAGAGAGTGAGAGGGAGAGCAGGGCAGGCTGGTGGGATGAGAGTGAGAGAGGGAGAGCAGGGCAGGCTGGTGGGGAGAGAGAGTGAGTGGGAGAGCAGGGCAGGCTGTTGGGGAGAGAGAGAGAGGGAGAGTAGGGCAGGCTGGTGGGTGGAGAGAGAGAGAGGGAGAGCAGGGCAGGCTGGTGGTGAGAGATAGAGCGGGAGAGCAGGGCAGGCTGGTGGGGAGAGAGAGACGGAGAGCAGGGCAGGCTGGTGGGAGAGAGAGAGAAAGGGAGAGCAGGGCAGGCTGGTGGGGAGAGAGAGAGAGAGAGAGGGAGAGCAGGGCAGGCTGGTGGGGAGAGAGAGAGAGAGGGAGAGCAGGGCAAGCTGGTGTGGAGAGAGAGAGAGAGGGAGAGCAGGGCAGGCTGGTGAGGAGAGAGAGGGAGAGCAGGGCAGGCTGGTGGGGAGAGAGAGTGAGAGGGAGAGCAGGGCAGGCTGTTGGGGAGAGAGAGAGAGGGAGAGTAGGGCAGGCAGGTGGGTGGAGAGAGAGAGACAGAGCAGGGCAGGCTGGTGGGGAGAGAGAGAGAGAGAGCAGGGCAGGCTGGTGGGGAGAGAGAGAGAGGGAGAGCAGGGCAGGCTGGTGGGAGAGAGAGAGAAAGGGAGAGCAGGGCAGGCTGTTGGGGAGAGAGAGGGAGAGCAGGGCAGGCTAGTGGGGAGTGAGAGGGAGAGCAGGGCATGATGGTGGGGTGCAGTGAGAGAGCGAGTGTAGGGCAGGCATGTGGGGCGAGAGAGGGAGAGCAGGGCAGGCTGGTGGGGACAAAGAGAGAGGGAGAGTAGGGCAGGCTGGTGGGGAGAGAGAGGGAGAGAAGGGCAGGCTGGTGGGGAGTGAGA
>JANJGN010003967.1:22500-38290 GCA_026770705.1 Isurus oxyrinchus
AGAGCAGGGCAGGCTGGTGGGGAGAGAGAGGGAGAGCAGGGCAGGCTGGTGGGGAGAGTGAGAGGGAGAGCAGGGCAAGCTGGTGGGGAGAGAGAGAGAGAGGGAGAGCAGGGCAGGCTGTTGGGGAGGGAGAGAGAGGGAGAGTAGGGCAGGCAGGTGGGTGGAGAGAGAGAGACAGAGCAGGGCAGGCTGGTGGGGAGAGAGAGAGAGAGCAGGGCAGGCTGGTGGGGAGAGAGAGAGAGAGAGCAGGGCAGGCTGGTGGGGAGAGAGAGAGAGGGAGAGCAGGGCAGGCTGGTGGGGAGAGTGAGAGGGAGAGCAGGGCAGGCTGGTGGGGAGAGAGAGA
Source organism: Isurus oxyrinchus (assembly GCA_026770705.1). Taxonomy (NCBI): domain Eukaryota; kingdom Metazoa; phylum Chordata; class Chondrichthyes; order Lamniformes; family Lamnidae; genus Isurus; species Isurus oxyrinchus. The sequence goes on from JANJGN010003967.1 coordinate 22,844, forward strand.
GAGGGAGAGCAGGGCAGGCTGTTGGGGAGAGAGAGACAGAGAGGGAGAGCAGGGCAGGCTGGTGGGGAGTGAGATGGAGAGCAGGGTAGGCTTGTGGGGAGAGAGAGGGAGAGCAGGGCAGGCTGGTGGGGAGAGAGAGGGAGAGCAGGGCAGGCTGGTGGGGAGAGAGAGGGAGAGCAGGGCAGGCTGGTGGGATGAGAGTGAGAGAGGGAGAGCAGGGCAGGCTGGTGGGGAGAGAGAGTGAGAGGGAGAGCAGGGCAGGCTGTTGGGGAGAGAGAGAGAGGGAGGGTAGGGCAGGCTGTTGGGGAGAGAGAGAGGGAGAGCAGGGCAGGCTGGTGGGGAGAGAAAGAGAGAGGGAAAGCAGGGCAGGCTGGTGGGGAGAGGGAGAGGGAAAGCTGGGTAGGCTGGTGGGGAGAGAGAGAGAGAGGGAGAGCAGGGCAGGCTGGTGGGGAGAGAAAGAGAGAGGGAAAGCAGGGCAGGCTGGTGAGGAGTGTGAGAGAGGGAGAGAAGGGCAGGCTGGTGGGGAGAGAGAGAGAGGGAGAGCAGGGCAGGCTGGTGGGGAGAGTGAGAGGGAAAGAAGGGCAGGCTGGTGGGGAGAGAGAGTGAGAGGGAGAGCAGGGCAGGCTGTTGGGGAGAGAGAGAGAGGGAGAGTAGGGCAGGCAGTTGGGTGGAGAGAGAGAGACAGCAGGGCAGGCTGGTGGGGAGAGAGAGAGAGAGAGCAGGGCAGGCTGGTGGGGAGAGAGAGAGAGAGAGAGCAGGACAGGCTGCTGGGGAGAGAGAGGGAGAGCAGGGCAGGCTGGTGGGGAGAGAGAGAGAGAGGGAGAGCAGGGCAGGCTGGAGGGGAGAGAGAGGGAGAGCAGGGCAGGCTGGTGGGGAGAGAGAGAGAGAGGGAGAGCAGGGCAGGCTGGTGGGGAGAGAGAGAGAGGGAGAGCAGGGCAGGAAGGTGGAGTGAGAGTGAGAGAGGAAGAGTAGGGCCGGCTGGTGGGGAGAGTGAGAGGGAGAACAGGGCAGGCTGGTGGGGAGAGCGAGAGAGGGAGAGTAGGGCAGGCTGGTGGGGAGAGAGAGGGAGAGCAGGGCAGACTGGTGGGGTGAGAGTGAGAGAGGGAGAGCAGGGCAGGCTGGAGGGCTGAGAGTGAGAGAGGGAGAGCAGGGCAGGCTGGAGGGGAGAGAGAGTGAGAGGGAGAGCAGGGCAGGCAGTTGGGGAGAGAGAGAGAGGGAGAGTAGGGCAGGCTGGTGGGGAGAGAGAGAGATCGGGAGAGCAGGGCAAGCTGGTGTGGAGAGAGAGAGAGAGGGAGAGCAGGGCAGGCTGGTGAGGAGAGAGAGGGAGAGCAGGGCAGGCTGTTGGGGAGAGAGAGAGAGGGAGAGTAGGGCAGGCTGGTGAGGAGAGAGAGGGAGAGCAGGGCAGGCTGTTGGGGAGAGAGAGAGAGGGAGAGCAGGGCAGGCTGGTGAGGAGAGAGAGGGAGAGCAGGGCAGGCTGGTGAGGAGAGAGAGGGAGAGCAGGGCAGGCTGTTGGGGAGAGAGAGAGAGGGAGAGCAGGGCAGGCTGGTGAGGAGAGAGAGGGAGAGCAGGGCAGGCTGGTGGGGAGAGAGAGAGAAGGAGAGCAGGGCAGGCTGGTGGGAGAGAGAGAGAAAGGGAGAGCAGGGCAGGCTGGTGGGGAGTGAGAGGGAGAGCAGGGCAGGCTGGTGGGGAGAGAGAGGGAGAGCAGGGCAGGCTGTTGGGGAGAGAGAGGGAGAGCAGGGCAGGCTAGTGGGGAGTGAGAGGGAGAGCAGGGCATGATGGTGGGGTGAGAGTGAGAGAGCGAGTGTAGGGCAGGCATGTGGGGCGAGAGAGGGAGAGCAGGGCAGGCTGGTGGGGACAAAGAGAGAGGGAGAGTAGGGCAGGCTGGTGGGGAGAGAGAGGGAGAGAAGGGCAGGCTGGTGGGGAGTGAGAGGGAGAGCAGGGCAGGCTGGTGGGGAGAGTGAGAGGGAGAGCAGGGCAGGCTGGTGGGGAGAGAGAGGGAGAGCAGGGCAGACTGGTGGGGAGAGAGAGAGAGGGAGAGTAGGGCAGGCTGGTGGGGAGAGAGAGAGAGGGAGAGGAGGGCAGGCTGGTGGGAAGTGAGAGGGAGAGCAGGGCAGACTGGTGGGGAGTGAGAGGGAGAGCAGGGCAGGCTGGTGGGGAGAGAGAGAGAGGGAGAGCAGGGCAGGCTGGTGGGGAGAGAGAGAGAGGGAGAGCAGGGCAGGCTGGTGGGGAGAGAGAGGGAGAGCAGGGCAGGATGGTGGGGAGAGAGAGAGAGGGAGAGCATGGCAGGCTGGTGGGGAGAGAGAGGGAGAGAGAGAGGGAGAGCAGGGCAGGCTGGTGGGGGAGAGAGAGAGAGAGGGAGAGCAGGGCAGGCTGGTGGGAGAGAGAGAGAGGGAGAGCAGGGCAGGCTGGAGGGGAGAGTGAGAGGGAGAGCATGGCGGGCTGGTGGGGAGAGTGAGAGAGAGGGAGAGCAGGGCAGGCTGGTGGGGAGAGAGAGAGAGGGAGAGCAGGGCAGGCTGTGGGGAGAGTGAGAGGGAGAGCAGGGCAGGCTAGTGGGGAGAGAGAGAGTGAGGGAGAGCAGGGCAGGCTGGTAGGGAGAGAGTGAGAGGGAGAGCAGGGCAGGCTAGTGGGGAGAGAGAGAGTGAGGGAGAGCAGGGCAGGCTGGTAGGGAGAGAGAGTGAGGGAGAGCAGGGCAGGCTGGTGGGGAGAGAGAGAGAGAGCAGGGCAGGCTGTTGGGGAGAGAGAGAGGGAGAGGGAGAGCAGGGCAGGCTGTTGGGGAGAGAGAGAGAGAGAGAGGGGGAGAGCAGGGCAGGCTGGTGGGGAGAGTGAGAGGGAGAGCAGGGCAGGCTGGTGGGGAGAGAGAGTGAGAGCAGGGCAGGCTGGTGGGGAGAGAGAGAGAGAGGGAGAGCAGGGCAGGCTGGTGGGGTGAGAGAGAGAGGGAGAGCAGGGCAGGCTGGTGGGGAGAGAGAGAGAGAGCAGGGCAGGCTGGTGGGGGGAGAGAGAGAGGGAGAGCAGGGCAGGCTGGTGGGGAGAGAGAGAGAGGGAGAGCAGGGCAGGCTGGTGGGGAGAGAGAGAGGGAGAGCAGGGCAGGCTGGTGGGGAGAGAGAGAGAGGGAGAGCAGGGCAGGCTGGTGGGGAGAGAGAGAGAGGGAGAGCAGGGCAGGCTGGTGGGGTGAGAGTGAGAGAGGGAGAGCAGGGCAGGCTGGTGGGGAGAGAGAGAGAGAGCAGGGCAGGCTGTTGGGGAGAGAGAGACAGAGAGGGAGAGCAGGGCAGGCTGGTGGAGAGAGAGAGAGAGAGAGGGAGAGCAGGTCAGGCTGGTGGGGAGAGAGAGAGAGGGAGAGCAGGGCAGGCTGGTGGGGAGAGTGAGAGGGAGAGCAGGGCAGGCTGGTGGGGAGAGAGAGAGGGAGAGCAGGGCAGGCTGGTGGGGAGAGAGAGAGGGAGAGCAGGGCAGGCTGGTGGAGAGAGTGAGAGGGAGAGCAGGGCAGACTTGTGGGGAGAGAGAGAGAGAGAGAGGGAGAGCAGGGCAGGCTGCTGGGGAGAGTGAGAGGGAGAGCAGGGCAGGCTGGTGGGGAGAGAGAGAGAGGGAGAGCAGGGCAGGCTGGTGGGGAGAGAGAGATAGGGAAAGAGAGAGTAGGGCAGGCTCGTGGGGAGAGTGAGAGGGAGAGCAGGGCAGGCTGGTGGGGAGAGAGAGAGAGAGAGAGAGAGTAGGGCAGGCTGGTGGGGAGAGTGAGAGGGAGAGCAGGGCAGGCTGGTGGGGAGAGAGAGAGAGAGAGAGAGAGAGTGAGTAGGGCAGGCTGGTGGGGAGAGTGAGAGGGAGAGCAGGGCAGGCTGGTGGGGAGAGAGAGAGAGGGAGAGCAGGGCAGGCTGGTGGGGAGAGAGAGAGAGAGCAGGGCAGGCTGGTGGGGAGAGTGAGAGGGAGAGCAGGGCAGGCTGGTGGGGATAGAGAGAGGGAGAGCAGGGCAGGCTGGTGGGGAGAGAGAGAGAGGGAGAGCAGGGCAGGCTGGTGGGGAGAGAGAGGGAGAGCAGGGCAGGCTGGTGGGGAGAGTGAGAGGGAGAGCAGGGCAAGCTGGTGGGGAGAGAGAGAGAGAGGGAGAGCAGGGCAGGCTGGTGAGGAGAGAGAGTGAGAGGGAGAGCAGGGCAGTCTGTTGGGGAGAGAGAGAGAGGGAGAGTAGGGCAGGCAGGTGGGTGGAGAGAGAGAGACAGAGCAGGGCAGGCTGGTGGGGAGAGAGAGAGAGAGAGCAGGGCAGGCTGGTGGGGAGAGAGAGAGAGGGAGAGCAGGGCAGGCTGGTGGGGAGAGAGAGAGAGAGAGCAGGGCAGGCTGGTGGGGAGAGAGAGAGAGGGAGAGCAGGGCAGGCTGGTGGGGAGTGAGAGGGAGAGCAGGGCAGGCTGTTGGGGAGAGAGAGAGAGAGCAGGGCATGATGGTGAGGAGTGTGAGAGAGGGAGAGAAGGGCAGGCTGGTGAGGAGTGTGAGAGAGGGAGAGAAGGGCAGGCTGGTGGGGAGAGAGAGAGAGGGAGAGCAGGGCAGGCTGGTGGGGAGAGAGAGAGAGAGGGAGAGCAGGCAGGCTGGTGGGGAGTGAGAGGGAGAGCAGGGCAGGCTGTTGGGGAGAGAGAGAGAGAGCAGGGCATGATCGTGAGGAGTGTGAGAGAGGGAGAGAAGGGCAGGCTGGTGAGGAGTGTGAGAGAGGGAGAGAAGGGCAGGCTGGTGGGGAGAGAGAGAGAGGGAGAGCAGGGCAGGCTGGTGGGGAGAGAGAGAGAGAGGGAGAGCAGGGCAGGCTGTTGGGGAGAGAGAGAGAGGGAGAGTAGGGCAGGATGGAGGGGAGAGAGAGGGAGAGCAGGGCAGGCTGCTGGGGAGAGAGAGAGAGGGAGAGCAGGGCAGGCTGCTGGGGAGAGAGAGAGAGGGAGAGCAGGGCAGGATGGAGGGGAGAGAGAGGGAGAGCAGGGCAGGCTGGTGGGGAGAGTGAGAGGGAGAGTTGGGTAGGCTGGTGGGGAGAGAGAGAGAGAGAGAGCAGGACAGGCTGTTGGGGAGAGAGAGAGAGGGAGAGCAGGGCAGGATGGAGGGGAGAGAGAGGGAGAGCAGGGCAGGCTGGTGGGGAGAGAGAGAGAGAGGGAGAGCAGGGCAGGCTGGTGGGGAGAGAGAGAGAGGGAGAGCAGGGCAGGAAGGTGGAGTGAGAGTGAGAGAGGAAGAGTAGGGCCGGCTGGTGGGGAGAGTGAGAGGGAGAACAGGGCAGGCTGGTGGGGAGAGCGAGAGAGGGAGAGTAGGGCAGGCTGGTGGGGAGAGAGAGGGAGAGCAGGGCAGGCTGGTGGGGTGAGAGTGAGAGAGGGAAAGCAGGGCAGGCTGGTGGGATGAGAGTGAGAGAGGGAGAGCAGGGCAGGCTGGAGGGCTGAGAGTGAGAGAGGGAGAGCAGGGCAGGCTGTTGGGGAGAGAGAGAGAGGGAGAGTAGGGCAGGCTGGTGGGTGGAGAGAGAGAGAGGGAGAGCAGGGCAGGCTGGTGGTGAGAGATAGAGCGGGAGAGCAGGGCAGGCTGGTGGGGAGAGAGAGACGGAGAGCAGGGCAGGCTGGTGGGGAGTGAGAGAGGGAGAGCAGGGCAGGCTGGTGGGAGAGAGAGAGAAAGGGAGAGCAGGGCAGGCTGGTGGGGAGAGAGAGAGAGAGAGAGGGAGAGCAGGGCAGGATGGTGGGGAGAGAGGGAGAGCAGGTCAGGCTGGTGGGGAGTGAGAGAGGGAGAGCAGGGCAGGCTGGGGGAGAGAGAAAGAAAGGGAGAGCAGGGCAGGCTGGTGGGGAGAGAGAGAGAGAGAGAGGGAGAGCAGGGCAGGCTGGTGGGGAGAGAGAGAGAGAGGGAGAGCAGGGCAAGCTGGTGTGGAGAGAGAGAGAGGGAGAGCAGGGCAGGCTGGTGAGGAGAGAGAGGGAGAGCAGGGCAGGCTGTTGGGGAGAGAGAGAGAGGGAGAGTAGGGCAGGCAGGTGGGTGGAGAGAGAGAGGGAGAGCAGGGCAGGCTGGTGGGGAGAGAGAGAGACAGAGCAGGGCAGGCTGGTGGGGAGAGAGAGAGAGAGAGCAGGGCAGGCTGTTGGGGAGAGAGAGAGAGGGAGAGCAGGGCAGGCTGGTGGGAGAGAGAGAGAAAGGGAGCGCAGGGCAGGCTGGTGGGGAGTGAGAGGGAGAGCAGGGCAGGCTGTTGGGGAGAGAGAGGGAGAGCAGGGCAGGCTAGTGGGGAGTGAGAGGGAGAGCAGGGCATGATGGTGGGGTGAGAGTGAGAGAGCGAGTGTAGGGCAGGCATGTGGGGCGAGAGAGGGAGAGCAGGGCAGGCTGGTGGGGACAAAGAGAGAGGGAGAGTAGGGCAGGCTGGTGGGGAGAGAGAGGGAGAGAAGGGCAGGCTGGTGGGGAGTGAGAGGGAGAGCAGGGCAGGCTGGTGGGGAGAGTGAGAGGGAGAGCAGGGCAGGCTGGTGGGGAGAGAGAGGGAGAGCAGGGCAGACTGGTGGGGAGAGAGAGAGAGGGAGAGTAGGGCAGGCTGGTGGGGTGAGAGAGAGAGGGAGAGGAGGGCAGGCTGGTGGGAAGTGAGAGGGAGAGCAGGGCAGACTGGTGGGGAGTGAGAGGGAGAGCAGGGCAGGCTGGTGGGGAGAGAGAGAGAGGGAGAGCAGGGCAGGCTGGTGGGGAGAGAGAGAGAGGGAGAGCAGGGCAGGCTGGTGGGGAGAGAGAGGGAGAGCAGGGCAGGATGGTGGGGAGAGAGAGAGAGGGAGAGCATGGCAGGCTGGTGGGGAGAGAGAGGGAGAGAGAGAGGGAGAGCAGGTCAGGCTGGTGGGGTAGAGAGAGTGAGAGGGAGAGCAGGGCAGGCTGGTGGGAGAGAGAGAGAGGGAGAGCAGGGCAGGCTGGAGGGGAGAGTGAGAGGGAGAGCATGGCAGGCTGGTGGGGAGAGTGAGAGAGAGGGAGAGCAGGGCAGGCTGGTGGGGAGAGAGTGAGAGGGAGAGCAGGGCAGGCTGTGGGGAGAGTGAGAGGGAGAGCAGGTCAGGCTGGTGGGGGGAGAGAGAGTGAGGGAGAGCAGGGCAGGCTGGTAGGGAGAGAGTGAGAGGGAGAGCAGGGCAGGCTAGTGGGGAGAGAGAGAGTGAGGGAGAGCAGGGCAGGCTGGTAGGGAGAGAGAGTGAGGGAGAGCAGGGCAGGCTGGTGGGGAGAGAGAGAGAGAGCAGGGCAGGCTGTTGGGGAGAGAGAGAGGGAGAGGGAGAGCAGGGCAGGCTGTTGGGGAGAGAGAGAGAGAGAGAGAGGGGGAGAGCAGGGCAGGCTGGTGGGGAGAGTGAGAGGGAGAGCAGGGCAGGCTGGTGGGGAGAGAGAGTGAGAGCAGGGCCGGCTGGTGGGGAGAGAGAGAGAGAGAGAGGGAGAGCAGGGCAGGCTGGTGGGGAGAGAGAGAGAGGGAGAGCAGGGCAGGCAAGTGGGGAGAGTGAGAGGGAGAGCAGGGCAGGCTGGTGGGGAGAGAGAGAGAGGGAAAGCAGGGCAGGCTGGTGGGGAGAGAGAGAGAGAGCAGGGCAGGCTAGTGGGGAGAGTGAGAGGGAGAGCAGGGCAGGCTGGTGGGGAGAGAGAGAGAGAGCAGGGCAGGCTAGTGGGGAGAGAGAGACAGAGAGGGAGAGCAGGGCAGGCTGGTGGGGAGAAAGAGAGAGGGAGAGTAGGGCAGGCTGGTGGGGAGAGAGAGGGAGAGCAGGGTAGGCTGGTGGGGAGAGTGAGAGGGAGAGCAGGGCAGGTTGGTGGGGTGAGAGAGAGAGAGGGAGAGCAGGGCAGGCTGGTGGGGAGGGAGAGAGAGAGCAGGGCAGGCTGTTGGGGAGAGAGAGACAGAGAGAGAGAGCAGGGCAGGCTGGTGGAGAGAGAGAGAGAGAGAGGGAGAGCAGGTCAGGCTGGTGGGGAGAGAGAGAGAGGGAGAGCAGGGCAGGCTGGTGGGGAGAGAGAGAGGGAGAGCAGGGCAGGCTGGTGGGGAGAGAGAGAGGGAGAGCAGGGCAGGCTGGTGGATAGAGTGAGAGGGAGAGCAGGGCAGACTGGTGGGGAGAGAGAGAGAGAGAGAGGGAGAGCAGGGCAGGCTGGTGGGGAGAGTGAGAGGGAGAGCAGGGCAGGCTGGTGGGGAGAGAGAGAGAGGGAGAGCAGGGCAGGCTGGTGGGGAGAGAGAGAGAGGGAAAGAGAGAGTAGGGCAGGCTGGCGGGGAGAGTGAGAGGGAGTGCAGGGCAGGCTGGTGGGGAGAGAGAGAGAGAGGGAGAGCAGGGCAGGCTGGTGGGGAGAGAGAGAGAGGGAGAGCAGGGCAGGAAGGTGGAGTGAGAGTGAGAGAGGAAGAGTAGGGCCGGCTGGTGGGGAGAGTGAGAGGGAGAACAGGGCAGGCTGGTGGGGAGAGCGAGAGAGGGAGAGTAGGGCAGGCTGGTGGGGAGAGAGAGGGAGAGCAGGGCAGGCTGGTGGGGTGAGAGTGAGAGAGGGAAAGCAGGGCAGGCTGGTGGGATGAGAGTGAGAGAGGGAGAGCAGGGCAGGCTGGAGGGCTGAGAGTGAGAGAGGGAGAGCAGGGCAGGCTGGTGGGGAGAGAGAGTGAGAGGGTGAACAGGGCAGGCTGTTGGGGAGAGAGAGAGAGGGAGAGTAGGGCAGGCTGGTGGGTGGAGAGAGAGAGAGGGAGAGCAGGGCAGGCTGGTGGTGAGAGATAGAGCGGGAGAGCAGGGCAGGCTGGTGGGGAGAGAGAGACGGAGAGCAGGGCAGGCTGGTGGGGAGTGAGAGAGGGAGAGCAGGGCAGGCTGGTGGGAGAGAGAGAGAAAGGGAGAGCAGGGCAGGCTGGTGGGGAGAGAGAGAGAGAGAGAGGGAGAGCAGGGCAGGATGGTGGGGAGAGAGGGAGAGCAGGTCAGGCTGGTGGGGAGTGAGAGAGGGAGAGCAGGGCAGGCTGGGGGAGAGAGAGAGAAAGGGAGAGCAGGGCAGGCTGGTGGGGAGAGAGAGAGAGAGAGAGGGAGAGCAGGGCAGGCTGGTCGGGAGAGAGAGAGAGAGGGAGAGCAGGGCAAGCTGGTGTGGAGAGAGAGAGAGAGGGAGAGCAGGGCAGACTGGTGGGGAGAGAGAGAGAGAGAGAGGGAGAGCAGGGCAGGCTGGTGGGGAGAGAGAGGGAGAGCAGGGCAGGCTGTTGGGGAGAGAGAGAGAGGGAGAGTAGGGCAGGCAGGCTGGTGGAGAGAGAGAGGGAGAGCAGGGCAGGCTGGTGGGGAGAGAGAGAGACAGAGCAGGGCAGGCTGGTGGGGAGAGAGAGAGAGAGAGCAGGGCAGGCTGGTGGGAGAGAGAGAGAAAGGGAGCGCAGGGCAGGCTGGTGGGGAGTGAGAGGGAGAGCAGGGCAGGCTGTTGGGGAGAGAGAGGGAGAGCAGGGCAGGCTAGTGGGGAGTGAGAGGGAGAGCAGGGCATGATGGTGGGGTGCAGTGAGAGAGCGAGTGTAGGGCAGGCATGTGGGGCGAGAGAGGGAGAGCAGGGCAGGCTGGTGGGGACAAAGAGAGAGGGAGAGTAGGGCAGGCTGGTGGGGAGAGAGAGGGAGAGAAGGGCAGGCTGGTGGGGAGTGAGAGGGAGAGCAGGGCAGGCTGGTGGGGAGAGTGAGAGGGAGAGCAGGGCAGGCTGGTGGGGAGAGAGAGGGAGAGCAGGGCAGACTGGTGGGGAGAGAGAGAGAGGGAGAGTAGGGCAGGCTGGTGGGGAGAGAGAGAGAGGGAGAGGAGGGCAGGCTGGTGGGAAGTGAGAGGGAGAGCAGGGCAGACTGGTGGGGAGTGAGAGGGAGAGCAGGGCAGGCTGGTGGGGAGAGAGAGAGAGGGAGAGCAGGGCAGGCTGGTGGGGAGAGAGAGAGAGGGAGAGCAGGGCAGGCTGGTGGGGAGAGAGAGGGAGAGCAGGGCAGGATGGTGGGGAGAGAGAGAGAGGGAGAGCATGGCAGGCTGGTGGGGAGAGAGAGGGAGAGAGAGAGGGAGAGCAGGTCAGGCTGGTGGGGTAGAGAGAGTGAGAGGGAGAGCAGGGCAGGCTGGTGGGAGAGAGAGAGAGGGAGAGCAGGGCAGGCTGGAGGGGAGAGTGAGAGGGAGAGCATGGCAGGCTGGTGGGGAGAGTGAGAGAGAGGGAGAGCAGGGCAGGCTGGTGGGGAGAGAGAGGGAGAGAAGGGCAGGCTGGTGGGGAGAGACTGAGAGGGAGAGCAGGGCAGACTGGTGGAGAGAGAGTGAGAGGTAGAGCAGGGCAGGCTCGTGGGGAGAGACTGAGAGGGAGAGCAGGGCAGACTGGTGGGGCGAGAGAGAGAGAGGGAGAGCAGGGCAGGCTGGTGGGGAGAGAGATAGAGCAGGGCACGCTGGTGGGGGGAGAGAGAGTGAGGGAGAGCAGGGCAGGCTGGTGGGGAGAGAGAGAGAGAGAGGGAGAGCAGGGCAGGCTGGTGGGGAGAGTGAGAGAGGGAGAACAGGGCAGGCTGGTGGGGAGAGTGAGAGAGAGGGAGAGCAGGGCAGGCTGGTGGGGAGAGTGAGAGAGGGAGAGCAGGGCAGGCTGGGGGGAGAGAGAGGGAGAGCAGGGCAGGCTGGTGGGGAGAGACAGAGAGGGAGAGAAGGGCAGGCTGGTGGGGAGAGAGAGGGAGGGAGAGCAGGGCAGGCTGGTGGGGGGAGTGAGAGAGAGGGAGAGCAGGGCAGGCTGGTGGGGAGAGAGAGGGAGAGCAGGGCAGGCTGGTGGGGAGAGAGAGAGAGCAGGGCAGGCTGGTGGGGGGAGAGTGAGAGGGAGAGCAGGGCAGGCTGGTGGGGAGAGAAAGGGAGAGTAGGGCAGGCTGGTGGGGAGACAGAGAGGGAGAGCAGGGCAGGCTGGTGGGGAGAGAGAGGGAGAGCAGGGCAGGCTGGTGGGGAGAGAGAGAGGGAGAGCAGGGCAGGCAGGTGGGGAGAGACAGAGAGGGAGAGCAGGGCACGCTGGTGGGGAGAGAGAGGGAGGGAGAGCAGGGCAGGCTGGTGGGGAGAGAGAGGGAGGGAGAGCAGGGCAGGCTGGTGGGGAGAGAGAGAGAGAGGGAGAGCAGGGCAGGCTGGTGGGGGGAGTGAGAGAGAGGGAGAGCAGGGCAGGCTGGTGGTGGGAGTGAGAGAGAGGGAGAGCAGGGCAGGCTGGTGGGGAGAGAGAGAGAGAGGGAGAGCAGGGCAGGCTGGTGGGGAGAGAGAGGGAGAGCAGGGCAGTCTGGTGGGGTGATTGAGAGAGAGGGAGAGCATGGCAGGCTGCTGGGGGGAGAGAGAGAGAGGGAGAGCAGGGCAGGCTGCTGGGGGGGAGAGAGAGAGAGGGAGAGCAGGGCAGGCTGGTGAGGAGAGAGTGAGAGGGAGAGCAGGGCAGGCTGGTGGGAGAGAGAGAGAGCGAGGAAGAGCAGGGCAGGCTGGTGGGGAGAGAGAGGGAGAGCAGGGCAGTCTGGTGGGGAGAGAGAGAGGGAGAGCAGGGCAGGCTGGTGGGGAGAGAGAGAGAGGGAGAGCAGGTCAGGCTGGTGGGGAGATTGAGAGAGGGAGAGCAGGGCAGGCTGGTGGGGAGAGAGCGGGACAGCAGGGCAGGCTGGTGGGGAGAGAGAGAGAGGGAGAGCAGGGCAGGCTGGTGGGGAGAGAGTGAGAGAGGGAGAGCAGGGCAGGCTGGTGGGGAGAGAGAGGGAGAGGAGGGCAGGCTGGTGGGGAGAGAGTGAGTGGGAGAGCAGGGCAGGCTGGTGTGGGGAGAGAGAGGGAGAGCAGGGCAGGCTGGTGGGGAGGGAGAGAGAGAGAGAGAGCAGGGCAGGCTGGTGGGGAGAGAGAGAGGGGGAGCAGGGCAGGCTGGAGGGGAGAGAGAGAGGGGGAGCAGGGCAGGCTGGTGGGGTGAGAGAGAGGGAGAGCAGGGCAGGCTGGTGGGGAGAGAGAGAGAGGGAGAGCAGGGCAGTATGGTGGGGAGAGAGAGAGAGGGAGAGCAGGGCAGGCTGGTGGGGAGAGAGACAGAAGGAGAGCAGGGCAGGCTGGTGGGGAGAGAGAGAGGGAGAGCAGGGCAGGCTGGTGGGGAGAGAGAGAGAGGGAGAGCAGGGCAGGCTGGTGGGCGAGAGAGAGAGAGCAGGGCAGGCTGGTGGGGAGTGAGAGGGAGAGCAGGGCAGGCTGGTGGGGAGAGAGAGGGAGAGCAGGGCAGGCTGGTGGGGAGAGAGAGAGTGGGAGAGCAGGGCAGGCTGGTGGGGAGATAGAGAGAGAGAGAGGACGAGCAGGGCAGGCTGGTGGGGAGAGAGAGGGAGAGAAGGGCAGGCTGGTGGGGAGAGACTGAGAGGGAGAGCAGGGCAGACTGGTGGAGAGAGAGTGAGAGGTAGAGCAGGGCAGGCTCGTGGGGAGAGACTGAGAGGGAGAGCAGGGCAGACTGGTGGGGCGAGAGAGAGAGAGGGAGAGCAGGGCAGGCTGGTGGGGAGAGAGATAGAGCAGGGCACGCTGGTGGGGGGAGAGAGAGTGAGGGAGAGCAGGGCAGGCTGGTGGGGGGAGAGAGAGTGAGGGAGAGCAGGGCAGGCTGGTGGGGAGAGAGAGAGAGAGGGAGAGCAGGGCAGGCTGGTGGGGAGAGTGAGAGAGGGAGAACAGGGCAGGCTGGTGGGGAGAGTGAGAGAGAGGGAGAGCAGGGCAGGCTGGTGGGGAGAGTGAGAGAGGGAGAGCAGGGCAGGCTGGGGGGAGAGAGAGGGAGAGCAGGGCAGGCTGGTGGGGAGAGACAGAGAGGGAGAGAAGGGCAGGCTGGTGGGGAGAGAGAGGGAGGGAGAGCAGGGCAGGCTGGTGGGGGGAGTGAGAGAGAGGGAGAGCAGGGCAGGCTGGTGGGGAGAGAGAGGGAGAGCAGGGCAGGCTGGTGGGGAGAGAGAGAGAGCAGGGCAGGCTGGTGGGGGGAGAGTGAGAGGGAGAGCAGGGCAGGCTGGTGGGGAGAGAAAGGGAGAGTAGGGCAGGCTGGTGGGGAGACAGAGAGGGAGAGCAGGGCAGGCTGGTGGGGAGAGAGAGGGAGAGTAGGGCAGGCTGGTGGGGAGAGAGAGAGGGAGAGCAGGGCAGGCAGGTGGGGAGAGACAGAGAGGGAGAGCAGGGCACGCTGGTGGGGAGAGAGAGGGAGGGAGAGCAGGGCAGGCTGGTGGGGAGAGAGAGGGAGGGAGAGCAGGGCAGGCTGGTGGGGAGAGAGAGAGAGAGGGAGAGCAGGGCAGGCTGGTGGGGGGAGTGAGAGAGAGGGAGAGCAGGGCAGGCTGGTGGTGGGAGTGAGAGAGAGGGAGAGCAGGGCAGGCTGGTGGGGAGAGAGAGAGAGAGGGAGAGCAGGGCAGGCTGGTGGGGAGAGAGAGGGAGAGCAGGGCAGTCTGGTGGGGTGATTGAGAGAGAGGGAGAGCATGGCAGGCTGCTGGGGGGAGAGAGAGAGAGGGAGAGCAGGGCAGGCTGCTGGGGGGGAGAGAGAGAGAGGGAGAGCAGGGCAGGCTGGTGAGGAGAGAGTGAGAGGGAGAGCAGGGCAGGCTGGTGGGAGAGAGAGAGAGAGCGAGGAAGAGCAGGGCAGGCTGGTGGGGAGAGAGAGGGAGAGCAGGGCAGTCTGGTGGGGAGAGAGAGAGGGAGAGCAGGGCAGGCTGGTGGGGAGAGAGAGAGAGGGAGAGCAGGTCAGGCTGGTGGGGAGAGAGAGAGGGAGAGCAGGTCAGGCTGGTGGTGAGAGAGAGAGGGAGGGAGAGCAGGGCAGCCTGGTGGGAGGTGAGAGTGAGAGGGAGAGCAGGGCAGGCTGATGGGGAGAGAGTGAGAGGGAGAGCAGGGCAGGGTCGTGGGGAGAGAGAGCGAGGGAGAGCAGGGCAGGCTGGTATGGAGATAGAGAGAGGGAGAGCAGGGCAGGCTGGTGGGGAGAGAGAGAGAGAGAGGGAGAGCAGGGCAGGCTGGTGGGGAGAGAGCGGGAGAGCAGGGCAGGCTGGTGGGGAGAGAGAGAGCGGGAGAGCAGGGCAGGCTGGTGGGGAGAGAGAGAGAGAGGGAGAGCAGGGCAGGCTGGTGGGGAGAGAGAGGGAGATTAGGGCAGGCTGGTGGGGAGAGAGTGAGAGGGAGAGCAGGGCAGGCTGGTGGGGAGAGAGAGAGAGAGAGCAGGGCAGGCTGGTGGGGAGAGAGAGGGAGAGCAGGTCAGGCTCGTGGGGAGAGAGTGAGAGGGAGACAGGGCAGACTGGTGGGGGGAGAGAGTGAGAGGGAGAGCAGGGCAGGCTGGTGGGGAGAGAGAGAGAGGGAGAGCCGGGCAGGCTTGGTGGGGAGAGTGAGAGGGAGAGCAGGGCAGGCTGGTGGGGAGAGAGAGAGAGGAAGAGCAGGGCAGGCCGGTGGGGGGAGAGAGGGAGAGCAGGGCAGGCTGGCGGTGAGAGAGGGAGAGGGAGAGCAGGGCAGGCTGGGGGGGAGAGAGTGAGAGGGAGAGCAGGGCAGGCTGGTGGGGAGATTGAGAGGGAGAGCAGGGCAGGCTGGTGGGGAGAGAGAGAGAGGGAGAGCAGGGCAGGCCGGTGGGGGGAGAGAGGGAGAGCAGGGCAGGCTGGCGGTGAGAGAGGGAGAGGGAGCGCAGGGCAGGCTGGTGGAGAGAGAGAGGGAGGGAGAGCAGGGCAGGCTGGTGGGGAGAGAGAGAGAGGAAGAGCAGGGCAGGCTGGTGGGGAGAGAGCGGGAGAGCAGGGCAGGCTGGTGGGGAGAGAGAGAGAGGGAGAGCAGGGCAGGCTGGTGGGGAGAGAGAGAGAGGGAGAGCAGGGCAGGCTGGTGGGGAGAGAAAGGGAAATTAGGGCAGGCTGGTGGGGAGAGAATGAGAGGGAGAGCAGGGCAGGCTGGTGGTTACAGAGTGAGAGAGAGAGCAGGGCAGGCTGGTGGGGAGAGAGAGAGAGGGAGAGCAGGGCAGGCTGGTGGGGAGGGAGAGAGAGAGGGAGAGCAGGGCAGGCTGGTGGGGAGAGAAAGGGAGATTAGGGCAGGCTGGTGGGGAGAGAATGAGAGGGAGAGCAGGGCAGGCTGGTGGTTACAGAGTGAGAGAGAGAGCAGGGCAGGCTGGTGGGGAGTGAGAGAGAGGGAGAGCAGGGCAGGCTGGTGGTTACAGAGTGAGAGAGAGAGCAGGGCAGGCTGGTGGGGAGAGAGAGAGAGGGAGTGCAGGGCAGGCTGGTGGGTAGAGAGAGAGAGAGAGGGAGAGCAGGGCAGGCTGGTGGGGAGAGAGAGAGAGAGGGAGAGCAGGGCAGGCTGGTGGGGAGAGAGAGAGAGAGGGAGAACAGGGCAGGCTGGTGGGGAGAGAGAGAGAGAGAGAGAGAGGGAGAGCAGGGCAGGCTGGTGGGGAGAGAGAGAGAGAGAGAGGGAGAGCAGGGCAGGCTGGTGGTCACTGTCGATTGCTGCACCCAGCCCCTTTTCGTCAGGGAACGGTGATTGAAAGAGCAGAAGTCAAGAGCTAGCTCAATCTGACCTTGGCGTGACTGCTTTATCAGGAGCTGGTGCCTCCAGCACACAAAGAGACAGACTGTTGACTTGGTAACTGTTTGGCACCAGGACAGCCGCCACCCTTAATAACACAAATGCC